>JBCAUA010828592.1:14339-28817 GCA_038406235.1 Peronia verruculata
GTTGTTTCTTTTCCTTTTTTTCTTCCCCCCCCCCCCCCTCCCATCGCTTCGTTTTCTCCATTTTTAACAACTTCTCTAAAAGAAAATTGAGAGTAAACATTCTTCGATCGATATTCCAACACCCAGGGCTTAGTGTCAGATTCTTTGCTTCAATCAATGGCTTGCCAAGGTTTTAGCGTCTATTTCTCATTTATAACTCTAACAACCAGAATTCATTTTCCCTTTATTATTATTATTATTATTATTATTTTCTTCTTTTATATGCGAGGGGTGATTTTTCACAGCCTACTGTAACATCAACTCCAGAAAAATGAATTGAGAAGATAATACTGATAAGAATCAAATCTGTTGCACAACACTTCCCCCCCCCCCCCCTATCTTTTTTTAAAAGAAATAAATAGCTCAAGAAGAAGAAAGAGGACAACTTCACAATGATATCCCCTATTCCTGTAGGCGTCGGTCAGTGAAAGTTTGAAATATGGCCGGACTTTCATCTCCATCAACAGCAAATAAAACATGACTGGACACATGTCCAAAATGTATGTCACACCATACATGTTTATGGTCAGTGGCACATGCCCTCTTGGCTATAACGCCCCAGGTGAGAAGTTCGATAAAACTGTAGGCCACTGATTCGACAAACTGACGAATTTCTCTCTCGTTTTATTTTCTCCGATTGGTAGTGTCAGGGATGAGGGTCAGTAGCTCCAATAATTATGTTTATATCTATTTATGAACATTGAAAAACAAGGCCCAACATTCCAAGTGGCTGAAAAGAAAATCAACGACAAAAGTATTCAACAGATAGAATTAGAACCAATCACGCACACAAGGACTAATCTTAAATTGAGATACGGGCACAAAAGAAGGTAATATTCTGTCTACAGCTTCTTGTATCTGCATTGGTTTCTATCATATTATGAATACTTGCACACATTTACCAGAGCTCTTTATGCAGATGCTATTAATATTGCTTCTTTGTCTTTGCGCTTTTGATATATATACATATGAACGTAGATATAATTTTGGTATTCCTCAGGGGGGGAAAAAGGGGGGGGGGGGGGGGTTCGACGCATGACAGCGGTAACTGATCCCGTAGATGAGCTCAATAAATCAGGCCTTTGAAGTGACGATAGATAGAAAGGGTGCATGCACTATCTCTCCAACACTCTACCACTCCCATTCCATTAACACCCGAGCGAAGTTTATTGCACTGCATGATTCGGGACTTTGCGTTCGAGATAACCAAATTCTGTGCCCAAAATATAGCCGGAGTACAATGGGACTTCTAAACCAAGGATTGGAGATTGACGACTAGTGTTGAATAGGCTTGTATGCATTTCCGTGCATGTTTTACATTCCTTTCTTTATCATGTCTGGCAATTTACGGGGGAGGCAGCTAAAAATGGATGATGAGATGCCCACATGTTTAACAGTAAAATGGTAAGAATGTGTCATTATTATCTGGCTAAGCGAAAGTGGTGCATACATCGGAGCAAGGGGGCATCTACCTACCTACCATTCTATTTTCTAACCTTACAAGAGAACTACTCCAAATACTAAATTCTAACCGATACATACATTATACAAATTAGGATCAGGATAGAAAGTTCTATCGGTACGAATTCTAATTAAATGACTTATGAATACTAGCTGATACTATGTTAAAAGAAACTCTAATATTCTCGTTCTCAAACATTTCTCTTTTGGGTATTTTGCCTTTCTGTCGTTTCTGTTCTTGCCACTAACTATGTCACTAAGGCTGTGTCTTCTTCTACTTCTTGAACGTGTCTAAACAAATAATTCAACTACCTGTTGCATGATTCATACTGACGAGAAAAAAAATAAAAATAAATAATGATATCACTAAGTCATCAGAATACTAAAGATTCTGTGGGTGGGAGAAAGACTTGCAAGCGTGTCACGCGGGAGAAACCCGTTGAATCATGGAAAAGTGGCACAGGTTTGTGAAAACCAGCTTTCAGTACCTTTCATTTTTTTTGATTAAAAAAAAAAAGAAGGGGGGGGGGGTACTTTTAGTCAATCCGACTATGTTTGATTATTTATTTTTTTAACACGCATTTGACCGACAAGTGAAACTGTCCACCACGTCACTGATTTCAACATAGCCCCAAACAATTCATTCTGCTCACAATATGTTACATGTTGACCTCAGTGGTCCATTTTGTTTTCGTTCGCTCGCTCGGCAGCGGACAGTCCTTGCTGTTGGCGACAGATGGCACAAGGTCTCCAGGTAATTAATAAGCCTGATTACCTTTGCCACTGACTGACTGTGACTGAGTGATCGACGTTATCTCTGAGACGATGGGGCGGACCTGGGCATAAAAGTTTATGACAAGCGTCAATCAACGGTGGGCCTATGAACGAACCTAGTAACTGGGGCTAGGCCGGAGAATTTATGAAGCGATCTGTTTGTAAGTGCGGTTCATCATTATTGTGATTTGGTCATTCGGTCAGCTGGAGATGAAAATGGCCTCTGAAATTGTGTCAATAGAGCTAATACCGCTTGATCGGTTAATAACACAACATTTTAATACCGTATGAGTAAGTCATCAGAGAGAGAGAGAGAGAGAGAGAGAGAGAAAGAGAGTGCAGACAGACAGGCAGACAGACAGTGTGGCCGGGAAAACAGAGAGACAAGCAGACAGGAAGGCAGGCAGACAGACAGGAGGACAAATAAGATGGAGAGAAAGACAGAGAGGTAAAGGACTAAGTGAAAAGCCAGAAACTGTTTCTACATCCAACAAATATCTTGCCAAGTTAACAGGTAAATAAATAAATGAACAATAATAATAACAACAACAAGAGCAATAGCAACAAACAAACAAACAAAAATCGTTTATTTGTATTGTGTCTGAGAAGCTATATGACTCGAACGAAGCGTTTTGTTTGTTTTTGTTATTTCCTGTTTATCACGAACAGACAACCCCCCCCCCCCCAAAAAAAAGGCTATTTCACAAAACATAATACAGTGTTAACGCAACATGACGGCTAAATTGCTCCAATAATGAAGCCACAATTGATTTGCAATTCACGTTGTTAGCAAATAACAGCACAAATTTCCGAACTATTTCTTGCTTATTATTAGTTGCTGGTGTTCTTAATGCAGGTGCCATTGTTTTACACTTAACCCTTCCCATTATTTTCCAAATGAATCCATTGAATTAGTTTGTCAATACAACATCCTGATAGACAAAAACAATACAGGTGAAGAGGACAATGTGTTCACCATTCACCGCTGCACTAGTAAATAAATAATCTACTAAGTGTTCAACTAAGAAAATGATTCCTGAGGTTCCTTCCTGGATTAGAAAAAACTGACACCCATTCTTGGAAAATCAAACAAGACAAGGGGGTTGGCCGTGGCGCAGAGGTTAGGCGTCTGTTTCTATGCGAAAAACCGCATCGCAGGTTTGAAGTTCAGATCCAACCGCATATGAGAACGGTTCAAAGAACAAAACCTGCACAAATTTTCTTTCAGTGACTCAAGGGTCCCTTGACTTCCTGGGTAGAAAGGCCCGATGCCTAGCCCTCTCGTATGATATATTTCAGAGGTCCTGTATGATGCTTTGCACATCAAAGAACCAATGGTAGTTAAAAATCAGGGAGGGGAATAGGCAGAGACGCCGCTGTCCAGGTCAAGTCTCTAAATATTCAATTTTGCCCATAGAAATTCTCACCAAACTGGGCACGCACTTAATGCCAAAAAAATCCTGCTTTCCTAGGACTGGAAGGCTATATAATATGAGACTACACACACACAAAAAAAAAGAAACAGAAACAAGAAAAGCTAACACTTCGTTGTAAAATCCAAGGGTGTGGAAAATGGGGTCATTAATCTCAAGTCAGGTAACATTTCCATTAGTGACAAGACATTACGTCAATGTTATGATAATGAAATGAATGAAGGCACAAGGAAAGAAAGAAAGAAAGAAAGAGAGAGGTAAAGAAAGAAAGAAAGAAAGAAAGAAAGAAAGAAAGAAAGAAAGAAAGAAAGAAAACACATTGGAAAAACCAGTTTAGTGATGACTAAACGCTATACAGCAAATTTGATCTATAAGGTTTAAGCTACATGGGTGGTTAACTTGAGCATTAAACTGTATGTATAAAACATCCTTAAGACGTAGATCTGAGAAGTGCTTGTTTCTTGTCCCTCTTTCTAAAAGCTGTGCCAGCAAATTTGCCGCCAAATTTGATTTTCCAGACAAACAGAATTAGATTGTTTCTTAATGAGCAGGCTGAAGCTTCGTGCCAGCTCGCACCAAATTCGATTTTGCTGTTAAACACGAATTTCTTGAACAAAAAACAAGCAGCAGAGGCGGATATCTTGACCTTCACAAGTTCTGGACAAACATCCATCTCATTCGAACACGATGTGAAGAATGGCTGAATAAATGGTAAATCTATATTCTCAGCCTCTGGAGCAATATATTTTTAGGTCCCACTTTAAATGTCATGTGTAATGTCGTGTTTGAATTTGAAGATAACGCGTCTGTAATACCAGCAATAAATCACGTCAGCGTTGAGAAAATAACTGAATTAGTTTGTTTTGTTTTTTTTTGTGCTGAATGGTCATTGCTTCGGCCTTTTTGTTTTAGACCATGATAGACAATGTCAATATCGAAGGTTTCTTGTTGTCGTGTTGGTTTTGTGTGTGTGTGTGTGTGTGTGTGTGTGTGTGTGAGTGTGTGTGTGTGTGTGTGTGTGTGTGTGTGTGTGTGTGTGTGTGTGTGTGTGTATGTGTGTTTTCGTTTGTTTGTTTTTGTTTTTAAAATAAACTGAATATATGCAGCTTACATTTGGGAGAATTTTCTCATTAAAATTACAACGACTTTCTCACGAAGAAATATATGTAAATGAAAATTTTCTCTCTCCCACCTTTCTTCTTTTCTCTCTGCCTATCTCCCTTTTTCTCTCTCTCTCTCCTCCTCCTCCTCTTCTCTCTCTCTCTCTGTCTTTCTCTCCCCCCCCCCCTTCTTCCTCTTGTTATCTATTCTTTTCCTTTCTTGAGAACACCAACCCCATCCGACAGCAGTTATTGAGATGTTGCTCACCTGCATCCAAGTTCTTCAAAATCCTGACAGAAGTGAGCAGCTCGCTGTCAAAACTGACAAACTCAATTGTGCCTACAAGACGGGGTTGATTTAAAAGAAACACACACACATACATAAAATATATTCACTAACTTAACTCCGCTGCCAGGTTCAAAAGTTGAGCTTAAAAATTAGAGGGAGAGGAGAAGGTAAGTCAGTAGAGAGGAAAATTTGAAAGTCAATAGGAGATCGTTTCACAGATTATCTGCCCCTCCCAAAAGAGGGACTCGTGTAAGGGGAGATCATTTTGACCAGCCCTATTACTTCCCTTAGCCAGACTAAAGAGGTCTTAGCAAACAGTGTAAAGAGGAAAAGGAAAACAAATCCTTTTAGATCTTGTCATTCGAAAGACTGGTAGCCAAAAAAAAAAATTGATAAAATTATAACAATAAGGAAAAAAAAAAAACATTCTCCTTATATCATAGTGTTTTTGAAATTCTTCATGGTGTATGTTTTAAGTAAAAACCTCAAAAGTGATTTTTGTTTTCCTCTTTACTCTGCTTGCTCAATCCCTCTTTTGTCTGGTAAAGGGAAGTAATAGGACTGAGCACAACGGTCTCCCATTTTAAAAGTAGAAACGAACAACTTCACTCAAGTGTGAAACTTAACGCTATAATGGTTTGCATCCTGACACTCACAAAGCTCTCCTTAGGTTTTGAGTGCAACTCTATATAGGTCTCTGAAACGTGGGAAATATCTGGAACTGGGAAAAATCTGGAACTGATCTTCAGAAACCGTCACTTTATGAGCTATAGCTCGAGAGGGCTGTACCCCCTCTTCAATGGCCCAAAATATATTGGTGATTTCCAATTAACAAAGTGGATTCTTATTAAAACGTAAGTAAATAAATAAAAGAAAAACATATGACACATAAAGTTTTAAGTGTAATTTTAATGACCCAACACCTGTGCCAAATCAGCAATAAGATGATCAATCAAAAACCCGATCATTATGTAATCTATACCACTACTTCTGAGTTTTCTTTGTAAACCGTTGTGGTATCCAGAAATCTGCAGTCTTCATTGCAAAAAAAAAAACAGACACAAATAGTGATGAAAAGAAGAACAAGATCTAATGTCTGGGGCGGATATACTTTAAGAAGCAGACATTCACTTTAAACGTTAAATAAAGATTTGAAGACTAGAGCAGATGGCTTGAAAGACATACCTAATATTTTAACTGAAGGCAAATGCACCGAGGAGAAGATTCAATATTTAAGTATAGATAAGATTTTTACTTCAGAGCTTCTAAGCCACAGGCATATTTTAACCCTCTAGAACCCAGAATGGCATATATGACACATACTATTAACACAGACAATCTTCAAATCTTCACTAAAAAGATAAGATAACATATTTTACACGAGGAAATGATTACAGATTCTTGGAAACGAACCATGTGCTGTCTTTACAACTGATTGTACTGTAGATCTGAAGTAAACTTGCCATCAATCATTTTGTTTTAAAATATGTGGTGGGCTCGAGAGGGTTAATGGCGAGAAGATGATGTTAGGGAATGATGAGAGAATAGAGAAGAAAAAAAAAAAGGAGGGGGAACGGTGTAGGGGGTGGCATCGAGCATCTTCAAGTTCCTTATCAGGCTGGATTGAATCAAGAACTGCTGATACTTGGTGTAAAAACAAATTTTTAAAAAAAAAAAAACCTCCAGAACAGATGTACTGGTTTAAAAATCACTCTTGACTTCCCATTACAATTTCGTTTTTCCATTCAATTTTTTTTTAGGGATTTTAACAGCTGCAAAATTGCTTGAGACGTGAAGAGATAATTTTTCCCCAGCAACGCATGTTTCTAATCGCTACCGTGTTTATCTTAACAGTTTCCCCTTTGGTGTTAAGCACAATAGAGCCTCACATATCCTAGATAATACAATGCATAACTGGGCTATTAAGTTTCCACGCCTGGCCAATGTTTTTTAACACATTCAGCTGGCCCTGAGTAATCCCGTGTTTCTCCTTGAGACTTAGCACATAAACAGAGCTGCATGTCACAAGTCACGATGGTGCTGAAGTGATTATTTAGCCATGGAATGGTGATAATCCTTTGTATTCTATATCTTGATATTCTCTCGATTATAGTGCTGTGCAGTATCAAGTTTAGATAGTGGGCTGGCAGTGAGTAATCTTTATGGCAGTAACCCTCTTCATCCCAGTTTTACGAAAATATATGATACCCATCAATACAACTAAATAGGACCTGGGATTGATCAAATCTTTAGCATATAATAAAAGAGTAGTTATAATTAATCTACGAATTTCAACAGGGAATGAAATCAAGGCAAGGAAAAGATGGCACTTTGCCGTAGAGCTGTATTTTTCAAACGTAATACTCTTGCATTTGTGTAAAACAAAAATCCGCCCCGGGTCTTGAAGGGTTAACCATACTGTTTGTATCCTTCCATCCGTCTCAAGGTCGAGATAATCAACCGACCGGCAGCCCTTAGTTTCCCTCGGTAATTATTTTGCTTATCTTAGAAACACCTCCACCCCCACCCCACCCCCCCCCCAATCCCTGTGTCTCCACCCCTTGTCTCTTCCCACTTGTTCTAGACTCGCCACGCCCCTGATTATTGCATCCTGTCGCCGGCTGACGGCTGATTGCAGGAAAGAGCTTTCACTGTGTCTTAACAAGGGGTCCCCAACCTCTGAATTCTGTATCCTCTAGAGGGCAAGACAGTACATGTATTTCAAGAGTTCTGGTTCATTATTAGCCTTTCAGCTTCTGGCTTCTGTAAAGAACTATCTCGGTGTGGGAGTGCTATGAATATACATGTATATTATATGTAATGGATAGCTCTACAACGCTGTAAAAGACGTTAATTATTAAAAAAAAAAAAAAATGCAAACATCTAATCAGTTTCCCAGAGGTGGATTGTTCACAAAGTCAGGTCCTAATCTAAAATGCTCTGACAACCTTGGTAAGCTCAATATTGGCGCATGTTTCTTCTCTCTCTCTCTCTCTCTCTCTCTCTCTCTCTCTGTGTGTGTGTGTGTGTGTGTGTGTGTGTGTGTGTGTGCTTCTGCGAATGAGAAACCACGTAAATAAACAAGTCTATCTGGATGAAAAGGCAGTGGACAACAATCAAATATAGACACACTTCACTTTCTTGCAGTTGTTGCTTCATTTTCAACACATATACTTGCCTTACCTTCTTTGATTCACCTTCTCCTACCCTGTCTTGCCTTTTCATGCCTTGAATTGTCTTATTTATCTCAACTTGCCTTGCCTTATCTTATTTTAGCTTTATTTACCTTGCCTTGCTTTATGTTACATAACCTTGACTTACATTACCTTAGCTTACCTTACTTTACCTTACTTTACCTAACCTTACCTTACCTTATCTTATTTGTCTTGCCCTGTTTGCTCTTACCTCAACTTATCGTACCTTGCCTTAAATTACTTTTTGTCTTAGCCTACTTAATCTTACTTTACCTTACCTTGCCTTACATTATCAAGTGTTGCGTCTTTATAGTCCGTCAGTAGAATCATTTTCAAGTGTTTCATTTTTAAAGTTCGTCAGTAGAATCATTTTCAAGTGTTGCGTTTTTAAAGTCCGTCAGTATATTAATTTCATTTATTATATTTTCATTGATAAATCGCTATGAGAATAAAAAAAAAAAAAAAAAACTCTTCTAGACATATCCATTGCCTTTACTCTAAAGACAATCCTAGCTAGCCAAATGCTCAGACAGTTTACGAGCGGCAGTCTTTCTTTACATCTACGCATTTCACAGACCTTGCTAAGGCACAGACATTTCCATAATTTACATCTCTTTACAGGGACAGAGCAGTTATTGAAGGGTGTGGCTGTAAATTTCTGGCTCTACTAGAAAAGAAAATAGCGTTTCTGAGAAGTTAAAACTTTGTTTAAAGCTCGGAAATTGTCAAAGAATACGCTGTGATATGTCTTAATTTGAACAGAAATTGAGATAGTTATGTGCTTTTGTGTCCTGAAATTGGAACGAAATTGTTGGGTTTCTCTAAATCATCTTTCCGAGAATGCAGCCAGGTCGGCCTTTGTAAATTTTCTTTGCCAAATGATTTGATACGTTATGGAACTATACCGTTACAGTTTATCTAGTGCTTTGAAGAGCGACTTCGACAAGAAAGTATGTATGTTTATTATTCCAGTTAGTCTGCATAAAAAGCACATATATTAACTGGGAAATTATGTCAAAAATTGTGTTTTAGAAAACATACAAACTTGGGTCAGAATATCGTCTTAAGTCAGGTATCCAACTAATTTAGCCACAAAGATTAAACAACGTAAGGCCTACTAAATGTATCTGAACACATTGTAGTAAAGTCTATGAAAACTAAACGATCACATCAAAAGTTGCATTCATACAAATACACTTAAGAGGTTGACGTGAGGAAATGTGGAAAATCTGTGCCTAACTGTAGCACGCATTGACTGTGTACTCATTTCGATATGAAAGCTTCTGATTCGACGAGGTACTTTCCTCAACTGTCTGACTATCTGGATCGGAAGGGTAAAGAACAGGGATAAGTAAAAGGAGGGACAGAAAGAAAAAGAAATAAAGCACACATCATGGAGACATATCTACTGTATCTGACATCGGGAAGCTTTCATTTAACGAAACGATTAATAAATATGTGGGGGGAAAAGTTGGAAAAAAAAGTGTGTTTTAGAAATACGAGAAAATAAAAAATATGTGATCATATATAACATCTTCAATTGTAAGATAATTAACGAAACGGGAAGGGGAAAGAGACGAGAAAAAGAGAGAGAGGGAGAGAGAGAGAGAGAGAAATTTAGAAAGAAGAAAAGATCACCTTATCTATTGTGTAATCCCCAGTGTCCAGACTGAAAAGAGAAATGGAAACAGAACAGTGACTATCTCTGACCAATGGTCAGTGGAAGATGAATGAAAAAGAAATGACAGATTGACAAAAGGACAGAAAAAATTAAAGAAACAAAAAATAGAGAGGAGAACACTGGGCATAATCTGCATTTGCCTTATACCTTACTACATGACCAGAATACAGGAAAACAAATCCACTGTGTGTCTGAAACAGTGCAAAATAAATGCATAACAATGTGCGATTGACAATACGAAAGGACAATAAACAGAAAATGAGCAGAAACAGAGGAGAAAGGAAAGAATGTTTAGGAAACAATTTTCAATGTCCAGGTCGAACTTTGGGACAAAAGATTACAAAATGTCTCCATCTGTGAGCAGAGGAGAGTGGAAAAGAAAAGACAAGGCAGTAGTGATCTATAAAACCAAAAGAAGAATGAGGAAAGAAAGACAAAACGTGTTTGAGATATAATCTTCTACGTCCAGACTGGACCAAAAAATAAAACGAACGGCCGTCCGTCTTTGAGTAGAGATCACCGCGGCTGTAGCCAGAACCAATAGGTCACTCAATCTCACCACCACCAACTTCGATTTGTGCATGCCTAGGAATTCGCGTCTGGGACCTTTCTATGGGTGAGCACAATTGGCTTCCGTCGCTGGCTCTTGTCTCACGTCAGGCTAGGAATTTCCGCAAACATATTGAAATGAGACTGTCTAGCACAGAGAGGAATGGTCCGATAATTCCACCGTAACTTATGAGATGTAGGGGGCCTTTTTGCCTTTTGTTGAAATCATTCCTCTCTCTCAATGACTTTATAAAGAAAATTGTACAGTCACATAATATTCTTTTCTTCGTCCATCTTTTCCACAGCCCATTTTTTGTTTGCTTTCAGTCATTCTCTTACACAACCAGTCAGCCTACAACCGCCTAAGTCATATTTTGAGGTGTTTAGTTGACGATAGGCATAATCACCAACTCACAAGTATAAATAATAATAAGAAAAATAATAGGACATTTATATAGCGCCTCACCTCCGAGGGGCTCGCAGTGCTTTACATAACCAAAGTGTTTTACATCCACACACGACATAATATACAGTATACTTCAAAACAAACCGGAGCAACAGGATACATACATAATCACAACATGGCATACAGATACTATCTGATATTATGCTCTCATACATATTAATATAATACACCTCAAGCACATACTTAAGTCTGTAGACATGACTGACAATCATCTCGAGGGAAAAGCTGGAAAACATTACTCAGACAGACGCTTGTTGAACAAGGATGTTTTTAGCTATCGTTCAAATGATTCTAAACTTGAAGAGTTGCCAAGTCCAGACTGAAGGCATTGCAAAGGTACGTACTCCGTCTCCAAACTATATTTTTAAAAAAATGGCAACAAGAAATAGAGAGGTGGAGATCTCAAATCTCTGAATGCCACATAAGGGCATGATTAATCTGCTAGATAAGCTGGTGCGGTGGACATCTGAGTGCCAAAGCAGAAGGTTGTCCCCTTGTGTTTAATCCTGGATTTTATAGGTAATCAATGCAGTGATCTGAGTAAATGAGTGCAGTGGTAGTACAAGTATCTCATAAGTTCTAGAGGCTAAGCGGGCTGCATTGTTCTGCACCCTTTGAAGCTTAACAATCTGCAGCCCTGTTAGAGGAGAGTTGCAATAATCTAAACGCGACCGTAAAACGGTGCAGAAAATTGCTTTCTTAGCAATATAATTCAAATATAGTGCTAGATGACTTATTCCTCTAGATTCAGCATAGCATATTCTAATCAACTGATTGATCTGACATTCTGTAGATAACTTCTTATCTAAAATAACCCCTCGATTTCTAGCCTTAACAGAGTAAACGATTTCAGAGCCAACAATTGAAATGGCTGTCAGGGACATAGGAACTTTATTTAGCACTTGTTATTTGATTTTTTTAATTTAATGTGACTTTTGAAAGTTAAACGCTGTCTTCTGTCTAAATCAAAGTTTATGCTGAGCACTTTTTTTTGTTCCATATTGCGCAAGACATGTACAACCGACTGGAGCCCTGTGAACTAAGCCTGGCTTGTGTGTTGATGACACACGAACATTGAACACCAACAACCTTCTAAGGCAAAGAAATCCGAGTTTCACCTCCGCTTTTCACATTCACTCCTTCCCTTAACTGAAAATTGTGTCATCACACATACTTTGTCTTTTTCTTCCCAATTGTTCAGGTCATTCCATTATATTTTTGTGTCACTCTGTTTACAAGCATGCAAAGGCGATTTGTTGTTCAGTTCAGCAGTTTTCCTTTATTTCTCCTATAAAGTGTACAGTGTTACCCACACAGTTTCCTACCCCCACGTCTCTCTCCTCATCTTGTGTTCTTTCTCTATTATTCTTTTTTTCATTTCATCTTCTGTAATTATGTCGAATACAGCAAATCGGAGAGTGATATATCCATTCTGTGTCCACTCTCATGACATTATCACAAGGGTCTAGGTCATTTTTAGATTGTACAGTGAGTTAGAACACAGCTGTCACATGCAGACAATCCTGTTTTATTAGTCAAACATTTGTAAATGGCTCTTTCCAAAACTGAAAATGTTTCATCTCAATCAACCTGGGACTGAGGCAAACGCATTTGCTTGTTGTTTTCCTAAAAAGCGCCTAAAATGACTTGAGCAGTTGTGTTATATTATTGCTGCTGCCTGTCTTTGACTCTGATGTCCTCCATTTCTTATCCCTCTCTTTCTTCCATCTTGTCTTGTTAGAGAGTTGATGAAGTTATCTAGTCAAAAAGGGACCACATTATTGCCTTCTATCTATGGTCCAAATGCCACACGTGCAGAAATGAATTCATTTCAAGAGATCTAAATAGGCACTAGAAATGTTCTAGCGGTGCACGATTCATATTATTATTACCATTATTATTATTATTGTTATGGTTAAAAAAAAAAAAGATTACCTCACCTGGGTTTCAAATGTCTTCAGATGAAGCGCAAGGTAAGAAACCGAGAAAATGTCTCTTACAAAAAGCCGAAGAAATTCACACATAGTTTTGATATTATATCTATTTCATGCTAATGTGCCCCAGCAAGAAGACGAACCTTGCACGGAAACGTTGTTGACAAATACAATATCATAGTTGGAAGGTTGCTACTCCAACGTTTGTAATAACAAAAAAATTAACCTTCTTCAGGTATGGTTATTGAGATTTGCGAGTTGTGATACGTTTGATATAAATTTATCCTTCCCGTGCCGAGACATCTAAAGGCTCATCTCGCTTATCGACTTCTATCAGATCAAATAAAAATACGGTATTATCATAAAAGGCAGTGTGTGGTTGATATCTTTCTAGTAGAGCACAGGTTTAGCTTTTATTTATGGCTTTCTCCATGTCTCAAAGCATCATATACTCACTTACATGTATACCCTCTCTGTCTCTCTTCTCTTCTTTCTCTCTCTTTCTCTATTTTCTCTGTCTCGTTCAATTCTTCCTCTAACCATCTCTCTTTCTCACTCTCTCGCTTCTTTTGTCTGCCTCGTCCCCTTCTTCCTCTGACCACCTCTCTCTCTCTCTCTCTCTCTCTCTCTCTCTCTCTGTGTGTGTGTGTGTGTGTCCTCTCCACTTGTTTCAACCTTCACTCTCAACATTTTTTTCTTATGTGATTGAATTCTTTTTTCTTCTTGGTAGCTCCTATTGTCTCTCTATCTCTCTTTCCTTTGTCTGCCACCCCTCTCTGATTCCCATTCTCTCAAGCGCGGTAACCATTAGACTGTGCATGAGTCTGATTCTTAACATCGGGTAAAATCTATGCTTAATCCATGTTTACAGATGGGCGATCCATTCACAGAGGCTAATTCATTGATGGATGGCAACGCCCTGAAACAATGCCAAAACAAATAGCCCTTTCCATGGATGTGTCCGACATTCATTTCATTCTAAAAGTACACGTTTTCTGTTCTTTGCTCCATACATCTTTCAAAGGGTATAAGTCGCGTACGACAGGATCAGACCAGATTTATACCGCTTGAAAAGCTGAGTTTTCTTGTTTGTTTAGAACGCATACTGTGCATAACAAGAAAGGAAATTTCCTCATTCAGAGAGTGAAGTGTTGGTATCAGATTATTCTCTATACATAACTACTAAACAACTGCCTAGTGAGAGTATTTCTATGCATTACTTTAATGGCTGTTTTTTGCAGATGGTTGAAACAGTCTGTAGTTTGCATTGGTATCCTATCGGTGATTGATTTGGTAGACTATCTTCTCCTGCCTCCTGCAGTCCCTGTCAGCCGGTCTCTACCTATATGTGATGGTCATGGTCTACTACAGTATCTACAATTGAAAGGAAGTCTTTGCCTAATGTTGAACACTTTGTATTCTGGTTCGTCTCTTTGAGGTATTCGTATCATGTCCCTCTATTTTGTCTAATTTTGAACACGTTGTATTCTGGTTCGTCTCTTTGAGGTATTCGTATCATGTCCCTCTATTTTGTCTAATTTTGAACACGTTGTATTCT
>JBCAUA010828593.1:0-14323 GCA_038406235.1 Peronia verruculata
AGTCTTGTATTTGTTGAAACTGCTGCTAGGAATTAAGATGGAAATTTTGGGGGTCGGTTTATGCAAATCGGTCAATAGCTTTTTGAAATATTCAAATTTCGCTCATTTGGAGAGGAAAATTTTTACACCAAGGTCTTCATTTTTCAGTAAACATCTCTCAAAATATTGCAAGCCATAATATTTATGTGTCTTTTGATTTTTTTAAATTGATTCTAGGGATTAAGACGGACATTTTGGTGTTTGGTTTATGTAAATCGGCCGATAACTTTTGGAAATATTCAGTTTTTTCTTCTTCCTTATCCAGGAGTGGTCACACACATCCTATGTAAAAAAGGAGTCGCTTTTTCTAAAAAAATTGCATATGAAAAAATGGTATAACTTCTGATCAAATAAAGATATTTTGAAAATTTAAAAAGAACAATAAACAGCTCACCAAGCTCTGTCTGTTAATGCATATTTCAATAGCTAATTTAGCATTTGAAAATTTTACAAAAGTGCCTAGGTAAAGTGTGGGGCACTTGCCGGTCACAGGAGTCAAACAATGACCTGCATGTGTTTAATGATTTGACATGTGATCACATGAGTACAATGTGGGCTGTAGACCCCTCAGGCATATGGAGGATGTAAGTCTTGGTTGGCAATCCATATACTATCTAAAGGAAGGAAAACTTTGAACAAAACTTGCCTGCAAAAAGATGGATTCCACCAGGTCCAGCAACCCGTGACCTGCTACACACTACACAGTTGGTCAATGGTGCCCTATGACTCTAGATAGAGCTGAGCACTGACGATGGTGATAATGATGATGATGATGACAGCGGGGAATGAGTGGATGAGGAAGAGGGAAGGAGGGGGGTGCAGAAATTGGATACACAAGCTGTTTTCTAGTCATGTGATACAGCCCCCTCAGTTTCAGTGGATATCTCCTGTTTGAATAATCCACATAGTGCTTTTAGTTGACTTAGTGCTGTTTATAGATTGGAATTTGTCTGTATGGATATTTGAAAATACTGACAAACCAGTTAAACTTCTGAAAGAATTCCATGAAAAAATTGCAGTAAAAAACAACCCTGGTTTTCATAAACATAAAGAACATTTTTTTAAAGATAGATCGCTGTTGGGATATGGTAAAATGTAAAGGCAAAAAAATACTGGGCTGGATCAAACCCATAGATGTCAATGGATCAGCGCTCATCATAATGTGTATTGCACATTTTATGTCGGGTATCCATAGTTGAAAGATGTGTAAAGTCTGGCTTGGCTGCTTCAATTTTCTATGGAAGGTTAGAGCTGAAAGTTTTGGTTGTCTCTTCTGAAAAAAGGACAGCAGTTTTTAGTTTACAAGTCATTGACACAGCCTATCCTATTTATGACTCAAGGTTAGTTTGGTTTTTAGCACACACTGTGTCATGTAAAGCAAGTCTCCTATAATTCGTATCTCAAAAAGAATATATGTATAGGACTTGCAGCATGGCTGCAAGAAACAACACTGTCTTGGCAGTTTTTCCTTGCTGCAAACCTTTTATTCCAAGCCACCTGGAGTTTTACTGTTAAAAAAAAAATGCTATATAGCTTTTGTCATAATGGTCACAAAGAGGCTACATAGGGTTAATTCTCCTGATCTGATATGTCAATGTATATCTTACTAGATCTACCTTATGCATTCTCTCCTATCTATCCCACTTTCTCTAGGCCTGTTCCCAGACGTCGGCTCTGGCTTCTTCCTGTCCCGCCTGCCTGGTAACCTGGGCCTATACCTGGGACTGACCGGTCACTGCCTGCGAGGGCTGGACATTGTCAGAGCAGGACTGGCATCTCACTATGTGGACCATGCCCAGGTGAGGGTCAGGACAGGCAGAACTGCCCATGTTTATTGAGCAATAAAATTTGTTTCACAGGAGTCAACATTGTTGCCATGCTAACAGATGGGCCTATCTCAGGGAAGGGATGAAATTGAATTGACTCATTTTATAAAAATGTCCTTAAACCTCAGATAACTGCCTACCGGAACGACTCAAATACATAAAAAAAAAAAGGCAAAAAACAATATGAAGAACTTGATGCTTTATATTATATTAAGCAAATTCTTATTGATATCACTCGTCAAATTTTTTAGCCTGATTGGTTCTTCTTACATAAGTTTTTTTTTACAAAAACTTCTAAATAATATGCTGTACTTTAACAATGTAATCTATTCATCCTTTATTTTGTGTACAAGCAGAGAACAATTTCTTTAGCGTGAATAAATATCAATCTTGAAACTTAAACCACTCTAGCAATTTGCTTTGACACTTTAGGGTTAATGAGGAGGCTTTGAGCATGCTTCTTGGGTTGAACTTATCTGATGTGACTATATTCTTCTGCTTCCTTCCCCAGCTGCCTCACCTGGAAGCTGCCCTGGAAAAGTTACCTGTGCCTGTCTCATTGGAAGATGTGGACCAGCTGCTAAATCAGTTCCACAGACGGGTGAGTCTGACACACAGCCTTTATCTGTCAAGCTGGTCGTTCCCTTCCTGTGTTAGTTCCAAACTGTCTGATCATGTCCACAGTTTTGCCAAGTAATTTGCAATATCAAAACTAATGCTGAGCTGGGAAATCGA
The DNA here is from genome assembly GCA_038406235.1 of Peronia verruculata. Taxonomy (NCBI): domain Eukaryota; kingdom Metazoa; phylum Mollusca; class Gastropoda; order Systellommatophora; family Onchidiidae; genus Peronia; species Peronia verruculata. Next base: position 2,601 of record JBCAUA010828593.1, read on the forward strand.
AGGCAGAAGAAAGAGGGATAGACAGAAATAAACACATTAAAAAAGTGTCATAAGTAAGAGAGGCCATAAAAGCAAGAATAGAGAGCAAGAGAAAATTGGTTGAGACAGCACAGAGAAGATCAGAATCGAAGAAGATTGTGACGACCCTATGCAGTGTGTAACTGAACTGGAAGATTTTCAGTTTCAGAATTTATAATAGTTTTGGGAAAACATACCCATTTCCTCTGAATCAATGGTGTGATTTCAGTGAAATACAAAAAAAAGTTCAAGCCAACCATTGCCTTTTTCTTAGTGTAGATAAGCTATTAGGAATCCTGCCAAAAATGGCTTGGTTAGATGTGCTATGAGCATGCTGAAGTGTTGATTGCTGTATCCTATAACTCTTTTACCATAAGGATAAGGAAACTATTTTTTGAGGAAATGGGAGTGTTGGATATCGGACATACGTCGTCAAAGATAAGCTACTCCAGATAGCGCACGCTGCCAGTGCTCTACAACAAGTCATTTCCTGCACAGAAAAAAAAAAAAAAAACTGAACTGTCTATAGCAGGAGTCATGTAATAAGTTATGCCATTATGCTTTATGATTGTTTTAAATTCATGCTTCATTCTATCTGTCCATTTCTCATTCAGTGACATTATCTGATTGCTCTTGTGTAATCTGGCACAGGTCTGGCTTATCTCACAGTAGTGACCATGTTGTTCATTCATAAGTCAAAGAAGCAAAGGGCTGAGACAGCCCTTCAGAGTGTCTCATTCTCCATTGCAAGAACAAGTCAAGCACACATATAAGCATGAGAAATGGTGCCAATAAGTAAAACATCTGTCAATTAATGCAAGTGAACAATGATTTGAAGGATATAAACTACTGACATACCCTATCCTGGAAAACATAAGATAAAAAGTCCATATATAACTTTCCTGGGGAGTCAAAGACTTTCATTTTTAGCATCTGTTATGAAAGGGATAATCCACAATACAGTAACTGCAGTAATACTTTAACACTTTGCTGCTGACAGTAGTACAAGATAAATATAAAAAATTGGCCATTGTTGTGTGGGAAAACATGCATGTTGCATCCACGGTCAGCCCACCATTAGTTAACCACTTTTTGCCATTGGTCTGATGTTCTGACCACTGACCAGCATTTTGCATCTATATACAGAATCTTTTGATGGGTGTCAGATGCTGATGGTTGGAAAAAGCCTTTGTGATGAAAACCCAAGTCAGACATATGCTTGTCCATGTAACAGTTAGTGACATGCATTGAATGACAGTCAACACTTGTGATTACCCATGGGAAAATAGAGGATGTGCGCTGGTTGGCCAAGTACAGTGGGTGGGCATGAGTGTAGATGGTGGTCAGCAGTGGGTGGCGTGAAAGAGACAGATCATATCGTCAATGCTCAGCAAAGAATTTCAAAATGAACATTGCAGCAAAGTGGTTGAAATTGAGCTATGGGTTGTGAAGCAATACATAAGCCATAGGGATACAGACATGGTTATAAACCTGTAGATATCTTGCTGTGATCTGTTATGGCATCTTAAAGTGTGTCAGTGCTTTTACCTTTTGTCACAACACAGCAAAATGTATGTAAGAATTGTATGTAATATGTGATGGAGGAAAACTTGATGGGACGTAAACAAATGCATTCTTGGTATTTTATGCAAAGAAAAATGGACAGAAGGTAAACCCTTTAACAAAGAACAGCTTTCAGTCATTTCAAACTGATCTCACTTTTTCTTAATGAAGTAAACTACTTAGAAGTGATTTCATGATTTTGTTATGGACCCCAGTTCAGACCGTAGAGTATTAAACAAAGAAAACAAAATAAGACACACGAGAACTGAACAATCAATGTTTTTATCAGCAAAATAGAACCAGATGGAAAAAAAATTGAATTAAGAGTGTCGTATGTGTTTTCTTTCTCCCTACAGAGTGTGACGAATACCCCAGCCAGTTTTACTTTGGCTCCCTACCTGGAGCGGATAGGCCAGTACTTTGGCGGAGACTCTGTGGAGGACATTGTTGCCAGCCTGGAGCACGACGGGTCAGACTGGGCCAAGGCGCAGCTCAGTGCTCTCAAGAAAATGGTGGGTCCTCAAACTCTCTTTTTGGTTGCTAAGTGGAACATATGTACATGTAGGCATATTCCATTGATTGGTAGATATTTATGTGCCAGACTGCGAACTTACTTTAATGCGGTTTAAATAATTTGCCACCGTCTTGAATGTAACTCTCCACTTTATGAAAAGACAACCTATTGTGTTGCTTCATTTATGAAAAACTGCATATTATTTACTGTGTATCAACTCAAAAATGACCAAACTACATGTAAGTCTGAATTTTCTCAGAATGGAAGTTTTCAGAGTTAAAGAGTTTTTGCAGTGGACATTGGTGCAGTCATTGATATCTTGTGAATGTTAATGTGATAAAAGAGTAAACACATAAGCTTATGCATGCTGAAACTATATTTAATGAATATTCAAGCAAATGGACACTTCTTAATCAGACCTTCAGTGCCAGAGGAGCAGTAAAGTTTTTTCATAATATTTCAACTGTGATTTCTCAAAAAAAAAAAAAGTTCACTATGACAGTTTGTTGGATGCTGGCTCCCCGCTGAATAACTTATACTACCAGTTTGAAATTCAAATCTGTTGTGGGTGGGAAGGATTTGTAGATTAGACTCTGCATTGTTTTTAGTGACTCAACAGTCCCTTGGCTTCTGGGGTAGGGAAATTTGACATCTAGCCTTCTGGGATATGGGCAAATATATTTCTTAGGATCATTTTGCATTTACACACAATAAAGAACCCTTGGCTTTTAGAGATTGGTGGAAGAGTAGGCAGAGAAGCTGCTGCCCAGGCAGAGTTTTTACGTTTGATATTCTACCCACACAGATTCTTCTCACCAAACTAGGCAAGCATTTATAGAGAAGACAATCATACTTTATTGTCTTAGGATTGAAAGTCACATATATGACAAAAAAAACAAACAAACATAATGGCTTGACCTACTTTACAGTCTGGCCTGTTTTAAGGTCTGATCTTTACCCATCACTAGGCCCATTCTTTGAATACTTAGAAAGGAATGACAACATTAACCACACTATTTCTCTGTGTTGATGAGCACAGATATTCACTGGGGTTCTGGTAATAGGATATGTACCATGGAAATGTGCTGCCTTCTAGGGGTCAGGAGTCATATGCTTGCATAATATCTAGAAGTGGGTGATAGGTCGTATCTTAGTCAGTAATCATTGGGTGTGATAGTCAGTCAGTTGAACAGGCAAAATTGAATGCTCAGGCTCTTGCATATTATGTCTGTTTCCAGAGTCCGACATCCCTGAAGATGACGCTTCGCTTGTTGCGAGAAGGCCGAGGCAAGAGCCTGGCAGAGAGCATGCAGACAGAGTACAGACTGACCCAGAGATGTGTGGCAGACACAGATTTTCATGAGGGCATCAGAGCTGGTAGGTGCTTTGTCCACGACATTCATCCATTCTGCCCTGTTGTGGAATAACGATACAGAAGGGCATTTTGTTAGTGCTTTGCCATCTCATGATCTTAAGAGCTGTGTAGAATTAAAGTGTTTTACTATTACACCACAGCATACATACATGTACGTTATACATATACATGATCAAATGTAAATATTATGTATAATTGTAAAAAAACATGATCGGAGATCTGTTCATTTAAAAAAATGGAATACAACCTTAGAAATAATTTGATCTATAGGCACCACTGACTGCCATCACAAAGAAATAGCTGGGATGTTCGCTCAGATAGGTGCTTGTTTAATCAATATAATTTTTTGTTGATGTTTATATGGGTGTAGACTTGAGTTGTGATGTTTCCCATCTGCTAGAGTGTTGTTTGGACTGGAGATAGTGTGTTTTGTAGTTTGAAGAGTTATGTCAACACTTGCACCACAGGCCAAGGCAAAGAGACAGAGAAGAAAGATTCAACACAAAATTCTACAGAATGTGATACCATAGTTGTTTGAGAATAAAAGATGCCATCCAACAAATTAGAAGTACTCAAAATTAGTCTTGAATGCAAGAATATTCAAAGCTATCATTCGCCAACAACGTCAGGTATAATCAATATTCATGACCTAGTGGTGTTGAAGCAGCAAAGGCAGATCATCATATATCAGCATTTATTCATCACCTCGAGATGCTAAATCACTTCAGCGAGGTATGATATTTTGATGGACATCTCCCAAATACGATATAGCAATGAAAAGTGAGGAGTGTGGACATGTTTGCTAATGTGATTACATGTTATAATCTGTACATTGTCTGATACCCATCTCTTGACTTCTTCAGACGTTGTAGTGACACCTGTGAAGCTTACACCACCAGCCTCTGCCAAATTTAACTCTTTGTGTCCTCTACTGCTCTTTGGAATTTGGCATGTTTTTTTCAGGGCTTGACAAATTAGACTCAAAAGAAGTATAATACAACACTAATTATCTACTCCCATAGTGAGACAATTTAATTCATGTAGAAATGGAGGCATCTATCGCAGATGCATTTACATAAGCTGGCACAAAACTAATCCCTATAAGCTTTTATTCTAAGATATTTATGTTTATTGACAACATATCATGTCACACCAAGTCAGATGATGGCAGAACTCCAAACACAAAAGAATATCCATATATTGCATGGATGTCTTTCCCTCTGTCTTGATAGCGATCTTGGACAAAGATGGCAGCCCACAGTGGTCACCAGCCACTCTGCAGGAAGTGACAGAGGACAGAATTGACTACTACTTTTCCCCACTGGACAATCCAGAGCTGGAGCTAATACTGACCGAGGGCTCTTCTTGATGGTTTTTGCATACCCCCTTATAAGTTGAAATTCACCTGTTTGAACTTCATCACCAATGTCACTGCCCTATGATACTGACATGTCATTTTTAGCACTTTTGGGAGTTTGAGAGAAAAAAAAACAACTATTTATAGCTTAAGTCATGTGATGAGTTACATCATCAGAATTCTTTTGAGTTACTTAATGCATAATTTTATTGGTGAAGTTCTTTCTTGATGACATAATCTGAAAGCTGAAATTTTTCCAAGACTCCATGGACAATAGATATTACTATTCAAGACTGTCATGGAGTGACAGTATTCTCATTCTTATCATGGGAACTGGGCATATTTGAAACAAATAGAACAAATTTGAGACATCAGGTTATTTTTTGGTTTTAGTTTGACTTTTACCATTATCCTATTGCAATGATGAGTTGTGGTTAGAGGAAAGCAAGTAGCTCATATAATCTGTCATACTGTTTCTGTGGGCAACACTTGACCAGTCCAGCCCACATGCAGATTTACTTGTTTGATGGAACTTATGATTGGTGGAAAGAAAGTACAGTTGAGCACAGAAACCCAACACGGAAATTTGGGATTCATGGAAATGCCAAACTCCATTAGTCCTGTTTAATTCCTATATTTCTCAAACTCACTCGATGGATTTCTGGAATATTTTCATCATTATCTACCGGCTTTTAAGCGACAGAATATCTGATTTGACCCATCTTCTTTGTCTGGTCTTGCTAGCCCCAAGCGTGTTGGTAATAGGAGAAAGGCATGTGGGAATGGTGGGGGTAGGAAATGTACTTTGTAGGTGTAGATTTGGGCCACATTAAAGATGTATCAACGAGATAAGCTGGTGTGGTAATTGAGCACGGTGGAGGACAAGTCATATTATGCTGTCTGTATTGCAAGGAATAACCATAGTCTGCATGACAATACCAGCACAGTTACTTTGTGAAGTGGTAAGACAATGTTCAAAAGACATTGGATGTACATGAACTGAGGGACACTAACTCCAAGAACATTGTTGAGATCAGACCACTGTAGTGCCATCATAGTTATGTCCCCTTAGAACTCCACATATTCGGTGTAAAGAAGACCAACCCAGAAATCTTGCATTACGGAAATCTTTTAACACATTTTTCAGTGCCCCAAAAATTTGAGTTCTCTGTGCTCAACTGTAGCTCATAATTTGTCAGACTGTGTGAGTTAGTGTGAGCAGGATTTGACATCAGAGATTTACTTGTATGATTGACATTGATTTCATGGTTTGTGCAAAATCAACTCAATTGTGAGCATCTTTGTACAAGGGCATACTGAGAAATCACAGTTGAAAAGATTGCATTTTGTGGACTACTGTAGTTTAGCTACCATATATTGACAGTTGGACAGATTTTCAAGAAATGAACTTGAATGATGAAAATAAGAGCTAGAATCAAGGTTGTTGTTAAATGAAAAAACATTTTTTTTTGTTTTCTTTTCTTTTTAAAAAGAATTTACTGTTATGTTATTTTATACAATGTTTACATGGAAAATTGAAGCATGTTGTCTTTTTTTGTGTCTGTTTTTTTTTTGAAAGGACATTGTTTTTAGCTCTTCTTCGTTCTACATGTTATGAATGTTTATATTGCCACACAGTTGTCATCTTTCAATTTTTTTTTTATTTTTATAATTGAAAGTTCTTTTTTCTTCACTTTGATTTGATATATATATATTTTTTTATCAACCTGATTTTTCTATGCCTTTGAATTTTATCAACATCAAACTGTGTACTTATACTGAGTTGTAATTTTTTGAATTACTTATACATTTCAAAACTGTTTATCATTTTGAAAACATGTAAAGTGACTACTTTCAGAAACTAGGTTAGTTTAGATTAGGTTAGGTTAGGTATAGCTGGCCCTTCAGAAAATTGCATTGCATGTCCAATGATGAGCCCACGATTAGTCCTCCAGTGATCACGAGTGGTGTCCCTTCTCAAATTGCTGATATTTTTTGTTCATATGACACTGGAGAGCAGTACATTTAGATTGTGGTGGATTTAATATTCTGTAAGACTAAGTCCCTGAGAGATCTTCGAAGATGAATTGATTCTTTAACAAAAAAAAAGTCACCAGTCTTAGAGTACAGTCAAACAGAAAGTTAGTTCCCGACAAAATTACGCTAGTGGTGTGGATCAGTTGTTTTGCAAGGTTTACTGGATAGATCTAAACTCTAGATCTAGATCCAGATTCTAGTTTTAAAACTTAATCAAAACATTTCGCAGAAAATGGAGAGACAGACAAGTAGCAGAAAGAGGCTATCAAAATCTAGCTGTGTTTTGTAAGAATTTTAGCCAGCAAACATACCAGCTAAGCTTAGGTGTATGTTTTTAACTTTGTAGGTGTGGTCCATTTTTTAAGGACTAGTGTTAGTAACAGTGTTAGTATGCTGGTTTGACAGATAGAAGTTTCTGTCTGACACAAAGAGGGAGGTATCTGATAAATTCTGCAAATGCTAAATTTGACAGCAGCTTTTCCATCTTCAATTTCAATCAGATTTTGCCAAGACAAAGTGCTGTATTTTTTTTTTTCTTTCGTTTACATACTTTATGAAAAAAAATGCCAAGAGATTTATAGCAAATTTGTGGCAAGTGAACTAATTGTGGAAATTTGTTTCTGGTACTGTTTTTCTTGTCAATCCCCTAAAGGATTTATGACTGGAAATATCAGTTTTATTATTAATTGTTAAACAGCTCTCTGGTGGATAGCGGTATGGCGACACTTGTGAACAGAAATAGAATTTTAGGGATCCTCTTGGAATTGACATTGTTGTACATCAGACTGTAATTAAACTTTACAATACAAATTTCTTAACAGTTAATTCTGTGAGAAGTGCGATCAGTAAGATATTTTTTTCTCTTATTTAACTTGCAATTTTTTTTCAGTTTTGGGGGATATTTGCATGCAATTTTTGGTGTTTCAAATGCTTTTTTTTTTGTCATTTTGAAATGCAATTTACTGCGGGGCCAGGTAAAGTTAAGTTAGGTTGGATAGGATAGGGTAGGATAGGGTAGGTGAGGTCAGGTGAGGAGATTCAGTCAGGTCAGGTTAGCAAAGGTTAGATTGGGCTAGGCTAGGTTAGTTAGTTAGTTAAAAGTCAGGGTAGCCCCATAGCTGATGCTCAACTGTTGGGACATCACTGAAGACATTCTGACACTTTCCTCCATATATTCCCATCTTTAGCAAATCAAATTAGTGACCCGGTGAAGACCAGTTCATTCCTTGATATTACCCCCTCCTACATGTATGTCTTTATCCCTCCTCCTCTTCTTCCTCCTTCCAGCACGGTGTCCTTAATGATAGATTTTTACAAGGCCTTTTGAGATCTTATGACATTAGAAACTAGAAACTAAAAAGTGTTAATCCTCAAATTCTTCCCTATTTTCTCATCATCTTTAAATGATATGTATTCATTAGTCTCTGTCGGTCCAACGGAGAAAACTGGGTTGCTGTCGAAACTGCTGTCCACTGATTAAAAATAAATAATGTAGGCGATTTTGACAGAGCAGACATCTCTTGTAGATTCTGATGGGCTGCTCTGTGGACATTTGTACCATGTCACAGTTCCAGATTGTCTTTGTCTAAAGATAAAGTTAGTGACTGTTGTTGGTCAAGTAAAATTAACATTCCAGCTCCATGATTCATCTCAGGAAGAATGATTGTTATCACAGTTATGACTTTGCTCTGCTTTAACTTAGAGGTGTTGGGCTCTGCAGAGTGTGGGTGTGTAGTGCATTTTGGTATGCTCTCATGTGGGCCCTGTGTGCTGTATTCTTTTGTCATGCTGTGTGACATTTAGTGTTTGTTAACTTGATCTGTGTCACAGTACATGATGACAACCTTGAACATAGCTGACCACCCCTGATATCTATCTAGTGGGAATATGAAGCTACAGGTTATTACTGCACTGAACACAGGGCTTGTTGTATGAAAACTTTACACAAATCCAAACTGCCCAAATTATGGTAGTACATGCCATTCCTTGGAATCATGCGATAATACAATACATAGAATATTTCAACTTTTAAACATTGAGATAACCTCCCCCAGGAGGTTGAAAGACATGTTATAGAACAAACTGTTAAACAGAAACATCATATTCATCATTCCAGTAACTTTTTGGCCACCAGTTTGCATGGACTGAAATGCTGGCACTGGGCACTGCAGATGGTAACAAAACAAACATTTTTAAAATCTTGTTTTTGATAGCCATTTTCCTACCATGAAGACAGACCTTTTGATCTGTCAAGGTTAAGGCATAATATTTTAGGTCAAATAGACCGTATGAAATGTGGGGAAAAAGAAGTGTTAAATCGATTAGCCATAGTGACACACACCATTCTCCTATGACTCGTCTGCCATTCTGAAAAAAAGTCTGTACTATGGCATTAATATTTATCTGATCTCATGAGATGTCTACACCGTAGTTGGTATGGGAGTCATTTTACATAATTATGCAATCAATAACTTTGTGGTTTGAGGATTTATCCTCATTTGTGATCTGGTGTGGCAATCACTCTTTTGTGCCATGCTCATTGCCAGTTCTACTTTGACCAGTGATACTGATAGATTTTAGAGAAATACAGCCGTTTTGTACGTGACTTTGTACTTGGTGTTGCATGCATGATTTGTGCATGCATACTAGGTAAGGCTGGCCATGCTGAAATCTCTAGTGTACATTAAGCACTGTTCTTGATTATAGTATTATTCTGACTGAGATCTAATGTTGAAACAAAATGAGCATTCCAGTAATAGCGAGAAATGTCACATGAATGTTTGTATGGTTTGTGCATAGCTGCCAGCCTTTCCGAAATAAAAAACAGACTCCAACCGTGCCGAGTGTACACCCCGCACCGAAAATCCCATTCATACCAAAAAAAAATCAAAGGATGAAAGGCTCCTTAAAAAAAGATCTAATATGCTTCTACTTGGACTTGAATAAAACTTACCAATTTATGCAGCCCTCTAGAAAGAACACAATCTATCTAATAGGACATAGATCTAAGTCTTTAGCAAAGAGTTTCTGCAGAGAAAATCATGAACACTAAAAGGAGGCACAGGATTTGGGCGTGGTATCCTTTCTTTTTCCATATTATATCCCCAAGATCAGTCCCTTTGTCCCCACTGCTGGCATTACTGCCACCCTGAGCATTCCCGAGATCGTCAATGGCACTCTTACTATCACTACCGGAGTCAACTGTCACACTGTTTTCAAAATCTCCACCAAATTAATCCCAAGACATGTTACTATTCGAGTCCTCTTCATTGCTGATCTTTCGCTCTGCTGTTTTCTTAGTTGTATTCATACAAAAAATTCAAATGTAAACACAAACTTCTTCAAATCGCACTCCTTCCAGTGTATTTTGAACAGGATGTCACTCTTCTGTGACTAGAAACACTTTCCATACTTCTTGGGAGCAGTCATTAAAAAAAAAAAAAAAAACCCAGCTAAATCTAAACATACCCCCGATTGCCGGTATACCAGTCATGAAAATTCATGACGCACTTTGTCGAAAGAGTACACATTCTCACGTTTGCTAACTTTTGACCTTTGATTAATTCATGTAGGCCTATAGGCTTTTGCCCACTCTAGAAAACCAGAATACGTATTTTCTCTGGCAAATACAGATTTTCGTACTTCAGGTAAAAAAAGGAACTGAATGTTTTTTCTGTACTGATTGGCAGCTATGTTTGTGTATTTTGTCTAGTGCGATAAAGAATCTGATTCAGTACATGTACTATGTCAAAAGATTATTTGTATCATCAGTGCATGTCTGTTATCATTCTGTAGGCCTGTTCCACACTGAGTGAGTAGAAATAAATAGAGAGAATGATTTTGCTGTTTATGATTACATACAGAATGTAAAATCTTTGGTTGATGGTGTGCCACAAGATTTTTTCAATTTAAACAATGTGCTGTGGCTTAAAGAGAAGATTGAAAAACACTGCAGTATTGAACAAAGTTAAGCGCCTTTCTTTTTTTTTTTTGATTATGCTATGCATCCTGCCATTTTACAAGGCTAACTGTGTCCTGGTTTTTTTTCTGTTGTATGCAAAAGAACTGCAATAGCGTACAAGTAAAATTATGTCCAAAGTCAAGTTTCATGGATTGTAAACCACAGAGGATGTAATCAAGTTCTCTCAAATTTGAATGTGATCTCTTTGTCCTATTTGTACATTTCCACTCTTTCAGACATTGTATAATGTTGGTGGCTCCCTAAAAAACTGTTCCAAGATTCAGTCAACAATAGATATTACTGCTCAAGTCTTTCATGGAGTGACAGTATTCTCACTATATCATTTGAAGTGTGCATATTTGAAACAAATAAAATAAATGTAGATTCATACATGTTTCTCATTTGTGTGAAATACATATAATATAGGCTTTGAGCAACTACTTTATATTGCTAAGTACAGACAAAAATGGAATCAGAATCAATCAAACTGGTTTTAAGAACATCAGTTTTGTTGAACTGTTAACGGAAATACAGTAGTCTCCGGATATAATCACGGTGGGGAGGCGAGCTCAAATGCCAGCTTATATGTGGAGCGTGCATATATGCAGAGTGAGACAGGGAATGTAACAATTTACACTTTATACCTCAAAATACAGTCCCCAAGGGACTAACTAACGGCGAATCAGTGTCTGCATGCAGACAAGGCATCTAGATCAAACTGGCTGGAATTAGACAGTGTGACACTTAAACCTGTCAGGGAATGGGTAGGATGGCTTAATTCTGTTCCAAAGTTGACAGGTGTGTGTAGCAAGGTGACGAAGTTCCCAACTCGACTCTAAACCAACACCACACTACACATACTCATTGTGTAAGGCATCCCAGTTTGGGAGGGGGGGGG
>JBCAUA010828604.1:0-14322 GCA_038406235.1 Peronia verruculata
CTATCTATCTATCTATCTATCTATCTATCTATCTATCTATCTATCTGTCTATCTATCTATCAAGCAATTACTTTATCAGTCAGTCGTCGATTGATATGCCTCATTACATCGATCTGTTGGTTGATCGGACGCTCGACTAATCTATCAGTCGATCATCCAACCAGCCAATTGCACAATCGGTTTAATTCAAATTCACTACTCTCTATGACAGAGTCCTTAAAAGACTGAGAGAGAAGATGACAATTCCATATGAAACGTTTGAATGCAGTCCACGCAATCACGCATCAGGGAAACGCTATCCTTGTTATGACAACAGCAAATTTTCACCATTTGTTTTAAATACTACGATTATAACAGGCAATGGGGGAAAACCGGCAATGAAAGGAAACAAAAAAGTAAAGAACCAAAATGGATTTGATACTTGAATTACAACTGACAAAATGTGATTAAAAAAAAAAATGAAAATCGATAATTCAGTATAGCATACAGAGGAATGTTGGTAATATCAGGACACGCCTGATCAAGTAATCTATGATCAAAATGTGGTGTTCAAAATAGAAGAAGTATATTAAAATTGGCATTTATTTTTAATCGCCCTTGCAATCTCTGGGCACGCATGGGTCTAACCATTATTTGTTCCGATGATTGTTTACTATCTTTTGGCTCATTACCTTTGTGGGCTTTCATTGCACACATGATCACATGCATCTGATTAGAACTGACAATGCTATGAATCTAAAACGAATACATTCTCTTTTACACTTTTTTTCATTTTGAGTGTGAGCAAAATAACATTTTTGGTAATGAGCGCTCGCAAGGAATTACATCGCCTTTTCCAGAAACATATAACTATAGTCTATATTTTCATCAGTGAAAAAGTGAGGTGAATGTTAGCTGATAAAGGAAATCAGTGAGCTGAGGTGATTTACAATAATGTCAAAGTCAATCATGTCTTATCTTAAATCTGCCATTCTCTAGATAAGGATTTAGTTTTCAATTCATTTCATTTTGATGCAGTCCTACTCATTAAAAAAAGTTTAAAAAGTAAACGTATTATCCCTTGACCCCCAAATTGGCTTGGCCATTTCAGACCGCGTCGCCGCAGTGCAGCGCCACTGTACTTCCCCCCAGATACATCATGTACCCTTGTTACAGATGGGTGGGCTGAGGAAAACTGTTTAGGTGTTACGTATCTTTCCTAAGGATACAACATGCAACAGTTACGATTCGAACCATCGACCTCTGCTTCCAAAGGCTGCAGCACAAATCACTGAGCTAACACGCCATACAAAGAATGCAGTTTAATTATTCTTTGCCTATAGAAGTGGGGAACCAGAGCAGGATCATAATACTATGAACAATATATGTACATGCATATTTTAGGCCAGATTTGAGGCTTACATTGTTTGTAATTCTGTACTCTGAATGTTCCCTGTTAAACTTCTCAGTGTATGAGAGATTCAGATCCCCATCTATTTAATCAAAGGCGAGAAAAAAAGAATACAGTGATGCAGAGTGGTTTCTCCTGCGTGAATACATTCTGTTCACTTTACACGAACAAAAATATCTTATTTCAGTGGTATTGAGAATTCACAATACAGGGAAATATGCTCGATTTGGCACCCATTTTGTTATATGACAATAATGGAAATGTGACTGTTGACGATCAGATATCTTTCAAGTCATTGTTTCAAGTATGTTTTCAGTAACGTTTTGGTCATCTATTTAAAAGGCATTAATTGTAAATAAAGCATATCTCGCCTGCAGACAATTGGAGTGAGCATAGGAAACAAGATAAATCAGTTTTGGTGTTCATAGGGGTAGGGAACTGTAAGTTTGTCATTCTGGGCGAGCACACCTTGTGCATTCTCCTGCATGTCAATGTAGAATTACCACAAATAATGTGCCTAACATTTAGATCTTCACACCTTCCTTCCTTATCCCTTAGTCTAGATGGCCGTTGGAGCACCAAGAATAATCGGGCAACCACTTTTCTCCATCCTTCCCTATTTTCAATTTTTCGAGGGGCTTCACCCAACTTTAAACTTGTGATTAGATATAGATGTTGAAAATCACGCTGCATATCTATGATCAGTATCTTAGTTTTAGCCACATAGCCGACACTGCCTCTCACTACTGGCCCTAGGATAATTCTGGTTATTTTCTCTTCAGTCATGCTCGTCTCCGCTGTCTGAACGGGCGGCATAACCCAATCTCTTCTCTTCATCCGTGACAAACTGGAAAATGCTGCCCCAATACTTGTCTGTCCATTTTGGTTAAATCCAGTACTAACATGATCCCCATGCATAGCAATGTCCTTCACAATTTAAGACTTGATCTCAGTGACACGCCACATTACCTTTTATCCGCCCCATTCTTGGTTTTTATTTCTTATTTTTTCTTTCTTTTTTTTTCACACTAAAATCTCTTTACCATTCTCTTTCATCAGACATATTCTCTCTTCTTTTGCCCCGATAACCACCGCCTCTCTTCCCCTCTCTTGTTCACCTCTTTCTACTTATATAAATTAATCTCTTGCATTTTACTTATCTCCCCTCACACATCCAGCCATCCCTTATAACTCTCAAAAACAGGCTTACTTTACATGAACCAAAAAATCTTCTCAACTAAAAGGCCAAAAATACTAATCCTTTTATGAGCTTTGACAAGATTTTTGTTCAGAATTGTCCTCCTGGCAGACGGAACATTCACTTTTAAGCTTTTTTCTTTTAAAGGGAGAGAGAGAGAGAGAGAAAGAGAGAGAGACAGACAGACAGACAGAGAGAGACAGAGGGAGAGGGGGGGGGGGGGTGCTGGGCGTCAGTGAACTCGACATCCCACCATCTTGATTTGTATCTTGGCCTTGGGCTGGACATTTCCGTCTGTCTTCTGTCCTAATCAATCCGCTTTCCTGTCAAGTTATCAGACAGGAATCAAGTACTGGAGTTTCTCCGATCAACGATTTGTTATGGAAATTGTCATCAGATTAAAATGACAGATTCTTGCAACCATATCGTCGGAACGGTCTGGCTCTCGGAAGGCCCCCATCTCCGCAATGTAATCTTGACTTGTGCCTCCTAAGGTTGCTTCAACCATCCATCAGTTTAATTGCCAAACAGGATGTTCCAAATGGGAATTCATTGTGCTCACATCTTTGCCATTTTTCATCGCTGTTTACTGTCCTGTCCGTTTCTTTATCCAGGCAACGTTAATTATCCGAAGAGTTACCATCAGTGAAACTCAAGAGTTTGTTTGCAAAGTGAATCATTAGTGTCTTGTCATCCTTTTTCATTTCCGTGTTCATCCTTTTTTTCTTTTTATCTTTTTTACCAGTTTTGTTTCACTTCATTTCTCTTCTGTCTTCATGTAATCTCTATTCATTTTTTCAGTCTTTTTCAGTTTGCTCACCTCTTGATTCTACCCTTGCCCTTTTCTGTCTAACCCGATTAAATTAGATCATTCTCTTAATTGAGCTGCCTCTCTCCTCCTCTTTCTCCCCACCTCCTCTCTCTTAAATTTGCCTATTCATTTCGTTTCTGAGCATCTGATCTGGACATCGGATAATATAGTGAAAACCTCAAGTAATTCAGAAGTGAAACTGTACATAACCCAACTGGAGATCACCCAGTGACGAGAAGTACAATGTTTCCGCTGCTCTCTGAGCCACTGAAGAGGAAATGGCCAGTCCGTCTTAGTTATCTGTCTTGTCACCGGGAAACGCTTCCGTTTGTACTCATTGGGCTATTTCTGACATGTGCCCCAGTTAGTGGTGGTTTTTATCATTTGTGCCTTTTATCTTTCTCTTTCTGCCCCCCCCCCCCCTGAAACATCATGTGGCCAAACTATTATTTTCTTTCCATCCTTCTTTTCGCATTAGTTTGTTTTCCACTTCGTACCATTTCTCCTATCCCCATCTTAGGAGATAACAACCTCCCATGCCAATCTTTATGCCTCTTTAACCTCTCTCTGTAAATTTTTAATTTTTAATCACAACGATGAAATCAGCAGCATTGTTTTCCATATCTTTGTAATCATCAGCAGGAATTGCGGTAATAGTAAGCTGATCTCTTGGGAGATGTCCAACTCCTAGGGGTGAGTACAGTCAAGTTAGCGACATTTCTTCTCAGACAGACGATGACTTCATGCGACAGTAAGTGACTAAGCCAAGGAAACTGAGCGTTGGTCACATAAAATAATGAAAAAGACGGATTTAGAAATAACGCCCATCCCGTCAATAATTGCTATTTTACATCTTATCCTTGCTTTACAATGTAGCGGAACTATTGTCTTTATTTTGTTTCAAGCTGTAAGGCGAATAGAATTAGCCATTTATCGTTCAGCGATTTACACAAGTAATACTACCATACCGATTCAATACACAAAGAGTATTTTGAATTTAATGGTGGGTTCTCAACACTGTTTGTTTACGTTTACACTTGAGTTTTCATGAATATGCACATAAAAAGACAACAGAAATAAATCAGCTGACATCAAGCAGTCTTAACTCTTATATTCAATGATCAGGCTTTCAGACATGAAAATGTTATTTGCATGAGAGAGTTACTTTTAGACATAGATAAACTAGACAGCAGGAAACCATTATTTCATGTGCTCTATGCCGAAATTTGATTCGCCTAAAGCCAGTTTCACATGCCCAGTTAGAACGACGTTTGCTCTTGCAGTCTCTTTAAAAAAAAAAAAAGTCTTATGGAACAATTCTAGTTTTAAAAATGTTATGAAATACGTCACGAGACAAGTTAGTTCGTGATTTTGGATCCTCTTTTATGCGAAACCAATTTAATCGGGTCCAAGAACGAGATAAGAATGTGATCATTTCTGAAAACCTGCTGGTGGTAAAAAACAACAACAACAACAACAACAAAAAAACAATAAGAATAACAACAACAATAACAACAATGGAACTGAAGACCAGAGCAAACAAGAAGACCGTGCAAGAAAAAAATATGGAACTCTTGGACAGGCCAGCACGAAATATAAGCACGCAAGACATCTGTGACCGTGCAGCCGTAGTTATCCAGTATTGAAATAATAACTATTTGACATGTACACAGAATGAGGTACGAAAAGGCTATGTTAAGCTACGATCGCTACCTTGATAGCGCTGTCTTATTGGCTAGTGTTTGATAGCGGCTGCATCATGTATAGTGGCTGCCATTATGTTTTACACAAGATAAATGAATAGACTACAGACTGGGTCTATAACAATAGATGTTTTTGTTCTTGGCAGGCAATTTAGCTATGGGACCGAAATTCCACGTCGTTATTCGAAATGGCTCTATTGATCGTCTCTTGTGTTCTTATTCTTATGCCGATGAAATTCCACAAATTCTAGCCTACAGAGCAATTCTAAAGTAACTTTTAAAAAATCGCATGAAACAACCCACATTGTAGCAAGTAAAAAACGAAAAGAAAATTTACTCTCCCTCCCCTCCCTTTCTCCCCTCTCTTTCCCCTCGTCCATCCCTAACCTCCATCCCCTCTCTCGCCGCCATCCCCCATTACCTCGACGCTCCTTTTTTTTTTTTTTAAATTAGCCTAATAAACAAAAATCTGATTTAATCATAAAAAAGAGAGTTCCTGAAACTGGTCCGTATCCAATTCACACTTTATCTGCTCAAGCTTTCCTGTTTCCGCTGTAAGCCGGGACAGCTTTGCCTGATCCACCCTTGATAACGTGATATAGGTAATCCTCGACCCCGATACAGCACTCAGGAGGCCAAAATTCAGCGCTTTTTGGCCGAGGGGCTTTAGTTCTTCATTTCGTTATTCTATGATTGGTTTTTCCTTTGATATCTTAATTTAGTCCCAGCGATTTCAGTTGTAGCCAGTTGAGTCTTCAACGAGCATCCTAGTTTCAAGCCAGTATAAGATGTGCAAGCACCACCTCCTATTCAGCTTGAGATGAATAACAAAAAGTATACAAAAAAACGATGTTATTTGTCACATCTTTGATACACATGTAATTTGTAGGGTCTGATTTTCGTTAGAAACATCATTATCGCACTCAGGCTACCTGGTCATGGAATCTAAAATCGCTATTCTTAGGGAAGAGTCTAATACGGATGCTTATTGTTTTTCGTACAATCGCTAAATATCTCCTTATAACAGGATTCATTGAGTTTTCCTATCAGTTCAATAAGCCAAACTCAAAAAAGAAAAATCCATTACAGTTTAACTGCATTCGCTAAGTTGTTGTTTGGTCAGTTTTTTACTAGTTTTATTCAACCTAAAGCAGTTCTTTTGCCAGCCCTGGCTTGGTCATGTTTTATGAATGGATAGCGGCCGAATCCTAAGAGCTTTTCCCAAAGATGAAATAGTGCAGGAAATTCCTGCAAAAGGAATTTCATTTGACCACAGTAGTTGAGTAACCATGGCCTCTGATGAGCACCTGCGCTGGAGGCAGGCTCTCCATGAGCCTTTTGCCAGTAGGTTGAAAAGTCACAAGCCGCGTCAGACTGAGACAAAAAGGCAAAAACTCGACAAATTTGAGACTGAGGGATACTACACATCTCTTTATTACCTTTCCCACTTGACATTATAACTGTCAGCTTTTCCTTTGGCGGCCGAAGCCGTGAACTCTTATATAAGTGCTTATAATCGCATTTCCAAAAACAATATGTCAGCAGTGTGAATGAAATCTACAGCTTCATTCTAACACGGGTTCAGCGTAAATGGATATAACATTTTTAATGCCGTATGTTTATTGCCATTTCAATAATTTCATAAGCATTCTCCAACATAAAACAGATCGTTGTAGATGGCCGATATCAAAACAACAATAACATATAAAGCAGTGTGACATAACTAAAGTGCATATAATTATAATAAAGGGCCCCGCAGGGCTCGAAGCGCTTTACAGAACCAAGTGATTCAGTATGTATATGTAGCAAGTGAATTAAAAATTATTCTTTTATCCGAAAAATATTAGACAAACTGATTGTCAGCTGTATCTCTACCATCTGCGGTTTCCATAATCATTGTCTGCAAAAAGTCCCGCTGGGTGCATTCAGTCACGGCAAAGACTCATTCCATTGACGGCGAAGGTTCTTGATTTAAGTCTGTGATTGGGCAGAGGGGAATTCGATAAACTATTTCTCTTAAATTAGTTCAGTGTTAGAAAGGAACCTTTGAAGGTTTGTTGAATTACCACTGGTAGACGGTAAAGATCGTCAATTTCTTATGCAGTCTGCCACAGGCAGCTTTCGAGGGTCTAAAGAAACCATTTTCTAACACTGTCCCTGGAATAGATTTGCCAGTGCCCGTACGGACATCTGTACGGACATCTGTTTACTTTGATGTTAAGCACATCTTAACGATACGAAGTATCTGTTGCCATTTTTAATGACAGTGTTTAAAAAAGCAACAACAACAATAAAACAGATGTTACCCATCAGTAGGTAGTGGTACGCCTTGAGTTGAATCAAAATAATTTATCTTCCATCGTGGTTCCTAGTATTAATTTTAAAAAAAAAATCTTTGTTGAATCGTCACATGCCGCCATAGCTCGAGTGGAATGTCTACTTAATACCTACGGCAAGTTTTCAGCCATAAATCTTGCATGCTTTTAGGCTTGCCAAAAAAAAAAAGCACGTTTTTTTTTTTTTTTTCATAAACTGAGGAAGCAGATCATGCAGGTGATATTTCTTACCGCGTATGCTAATTCAGAAGGCAAGAAGCTTCAACGCATCATGTAAACGATGTTCCTGTTTAAGTGAAATCTGTCACTCATGAAAGCTCAAGGTGCGTTAGCAACTGGCAATAAATGCAACATGGGACTCATCAGCCAAGAAATAAGCCAAGTTCAACAAAAGCGAAAATAGTAACATGGAAGTAAATAGCATAACAATGGCAAGTTTGGCAACCGTTCATTTTAGATTGATGCATAAACACCGCAGGATATGATGCGGCACGAGATTAATGGTCTAAACACAACTTCGATCGTTGGAGCTATTACGGGGCACATACTTTTTTTTTTTTTGTTACCACCAGTCCCTAAGTATCTTCATTAGTTTTTCCTGTCATGTGAAAGTCAGTGGTGCTGCCGAATATTTCCTCATGATGGTGATGTTATGTTTGTTTGTCAAAGATTAGAAGCAGCAACCAGGTGTGGAGTTAGATAATACTATTTCTCATGCTTCCGTATTATAATCTTAGCAATAAAAAAGACGAATGTAAGAGTCTAGGAAACTGTCTTAAGCATTAAGCTTCATCTTCTCGTTCTTTAAGAACTGGTTTCTTGTTTCGAATAATGAGAAAACTCACTAAAAGGCAAGAACCGGATTTTCATTGAGAGCAATGTGTAAAACAATAGGACAAGATATTTTTGAATATCTTTACCCGGCAAGGGGCAAGAGACTGTTTCAATTGTCGTTTTTCTGTCTACAAAAAGTAATTTAACGTTTGAATGACATTTCATGGTTGTACTCAGGCTCCTCTAAAATTGCATTATAATCTTAAAATATCATTGATTTCAAAAACATAAATCTTATCACATTTGCCTCAACTCCACCTGTTTCTTCTGAGACTTAAAAGGTTGACGACAAAACCAACATACTAAAATAGCACAGACAGCGAAACACCACATACGTACAGGGAGTAATTAAATTTGAGCTAATAAATTGTTTCTCCATTACAACTATCATAATTTCTGCGATTAGGATAGAGTTGCAATAACTCTAGAAGATGTAGTAGAAAACTTTTTTTTAAAAAATCAGGAAACTATCAGTTTGCCAATTTCCCCGAAGATTGTGTATTTATGAGAAAGATCCGGTTTCAATTGTGATTTTTTTTGTTTTTGTTTTTTGTTTTCAGTTTCAAAAGCTAAAAAAAAGATTATCTTGATTCATGGAGCCATGCTTTAAAGCCATGCAAAAACTTTATTACGCCATAAAACGAGATGTGATGCGTTGGGAAAAGATTGATAAGATTCTCAAACAACTTATCATATGCTGCTTTTTAATGGTCTTCATTCCAGTAGGCAATTGATAAAAATTCTCGTTGCCTTACGGCACGTAACAAAAAACGATTTTTTTTTAAATCGTGGCACCCAGCTATAAAGATAAGAGAGAAGGGGAGCTAATCCAGTTATGTTCTTTATCATCTCAACGAGTTTCACATACAGCAGTCAAATCTGTCAAGTTTCATTGATAAGTGAACTCTAAAGGTAAAATGACGCTGTGTTACATGTATTTTGTCCCCAGTTGAATTATCTGACTAAGACTGCAATAGATACAATCTCCATCTGTCTTCTCTTCTCCTTCTCCTTTTTTTCTTCTTCTTTTATATTTCTTCATCTCTTTTATTTTTTTTTTCTCATCTCTTTTCTCTTTTAATAATTTCTCTTCTTCTCGTTCTGCTTTGTATCCGTACTTTCTGTCCTCTTTTTTTCCTTCTATAATTTGATCACTCACGAAAATATTGGAGGCTGACATTTCTTGTTATGTTGTTCCTCCTGTTGTTTTGTGTTACCGATTGCCCGTAATCGAGCAGTGCATGTCTGATGAACTTACTTGATATCATCTCGTAGATGGTCTCCACAATCCTAAGGAACATCTCACCAGCAGAAGATCAGTTGTCCCTCTGAATTGCGAGTGTTCGAGCTTCAGTAATGATCTTTTTAATGATCCATGTGCCTGTTCCATGTGCTTAGTGCTGTGCCAAGTTCTTATTTATTTAACCAACAAAATTTGTTAAAACAATCTCACTGAATCTGCAATGTCGGATCATATCGACACGGCTAAAAACGAACAAGGTATGCCCATTTCTTTCCCAAGAAAGGCAGAATGTGGTCCATGGGAATTCCTTTCTTTCGCAAATCCGATATTGCCCTTTTTTTTTTTTTGTTGTTGTTGTTTGTTTGTTTGTGAAGTGTAGTGAGCAAGGCCTAGAAAAAGGAAAGAAAGGATTGAATCAGTTTGCAACATCGAAAACGCAGCGAAATAGAGGAAACCACCGTGCGTAGACTCCACTCTCAGAGTTGGTTGGCAGAATGATATTCCCTATAATTTAATGTGCGCCGGGCAGGTCGTCATTATTGGTTTTCAAGGCACTTTGCTCAAGGCAGATCTTTATCCCACATTTTTACTGAATTCTGAGATTTAATATGGATTAATGAATGTTGATTTTTCATGTACTTAAGAGAAAGAGGGAGAGAGGGTGAGAGAGAGAGAGAGAGAGAGAGAGAGAGAGGAGAGAAAGAGAGAGAGATGGAGGGAGGGAGGAGAGAGGGAAGTGGAAGAAAAGAGAGCGGAAAAGATGGAGGGATTTGAAGGAACGGAAAAGAGATATCTTCTCGCCAACATGTTTGCGTATTTCCCTCAATCTTATCACTATACTAAGAAGTTCCGTTTATCAAGATGTTTTTGGCATTATGAAGAGTTAGCCCTTTGACATTCCTTTCAACAAATCTTTCTATTTTATGGTGATCATGTTAGGGGCGCGTGGCAGGAATGTTGTGATAAATCTCCATGGTTAGTAAAGTCCAACAGTGTTCTCATATTTTACCATTGTCATTTACAGTTTGATAAAGTACTTAATTTCCGCTGGCTGTCTGCCTTTTTTTTTTGCTGCCGTAGTTCTATGATCTTTTCAGCTTGATACTGTGTCTTATCTGCATTTTTTTTTATTCAACTCCTGCTACAACCTGTGAAGACCTTTTTCATTTTGCTATAATATAATCCAAATTTGGCTAGACCGTATGGCAACGTGTAGATTTCGATATGTATACCGACACGTCTGTTTAAGTTTCAGTGAAGATGTCTTTAAGCACCATGATATTGTCATACAAAATATTGATGGATAGAACGATGAGCTCACAAGAAATGATTAGATCAATTTTTGAAAATTCTGAGGTATTGCTGGACAAAAGGTGTATCAGTAATGCATAGAAGTTTTTTTTTTTTTTTTTAGATATATATATATATATTTTTTTTACGCAAAATGGTCAGTAACTAAAAAAATGTGACGTGATAGGAGAAAGTGATTTTCAGATTTGAAATTAACGTACAAGAAAACATAGGCTAAAGTAAGCATATTGTTGCCCGGTGGCAAAATCGTTGTTGGCCAGTGATTATACATTACTGCATTTGTACGTGTTTGCCCATTAATCTGTTGAACCTAATGTATGTTAATCGCACTTTCAAATCATTGAAGCACCAATATTACTTTTTTATAACTAACATTATTATACAAGGAGCATTGTGTATCAGCTTGCATGAACGACGGCAATGAACTGAGCTGCTTTCTTTTCCATCTGGACAAAGCCTGTCCCTGATAAAAATGATCAACTCTCAGCGGATCGTCACTGGAAAATCTGCGTGATTTCGGCTTTCATAGGAATAACCTGGGGACAGGGATGAGAATTTCCCAGTTGGTCCATCTGGATTGAGTTTCAAATATCCTCTTTCTTTTTCCTGCAGTTCTGGAACCAGTGCTACACTGACGATCAAATAAACAGCCGCTAATGGTGCCCTTAAGGACGGCACTGGCACCAAGGGTGAAACAAATCAATCTGTCTTTACTCTTCTGTTCTGACCACGTATGTAAAATTACAACAAAGTCTTTGGGCATTTTGCCTGGAAGGACGAAGAACATAGTCTCATTAAATGGGAAAAAGACATTAGCATTACCCTCATGGTTTTGTTTGTTATAAATTGTTAGCATAAATTTCTATTACGGTCGTTTCTCGCTTTTGGCTGCATAATTATGTGTGTGTGGGTGTGTGCGTGTTGCCAACAGAATCAATTATTTTTGACCTCCATATTCTCCAGCAGACTTCCCAGTGGCCCAAATGACAGAAATGCAAAAACGATTGACTGATTCTAAAGTGAAACAGTTTAAGTATGACAATAATGTTCAATTGAAGTGAAACCACTACACGTGAATACCAACGTGTTTCTCTTATTCAGCGGTTCGTTGTCACTTTCATGATATCATTAGTACTTACAGAACCATCTTATACTCCATTTGCTCTGAAATACAACACCAGGGCCATTGCTTTAAGTACACAATCAGCAATAGCAAGCTCAGAATGTCCTGACTTTCATTCCATCTGTCGCTTCTTTCATTTGCATGGAATCAGCTATAGATCTATAAGTCTATCAGTTGGCGTGGCCATTTGCTTGAGCAAACGCACATAATTTTTTTGGGTCATCTCATCAGCCCAGGGCTTTAGGAAGTACACAGGGACCACTGATCTATGCCCTAATAATTCTTTTCCTGGGCATTCTCAATATTTACCATCTTCTGATCGCTGTAGTTATAGCACCTGATGAGCTCGTGGTACAAGGTTAGTGATCTCTGTGCTATAAATTATATCATCTTATTTTTTATCAGCTTCTTTATATTGATATCATTTTGGCGAATAACTAAGGTTGTTTAGTTTGTCTTTTGGTTAAGTTTGAAAGGTGATTTATGAAGCTTTAATTATGAAATCTAATTGTTTATACAAGCGACGTCGGTATACAATTACAACTTGATACATGTCAACACCAACTGGATAATTTCAAAACAAGATAGGAAATACTAGCAATTTTGTTGTCCCATTTGATGTTAACACACTAGTTAAGAACATATCCATTGTCAGGGTAGAAATTATGTTACTTAACGTGTTCTGCAAGGCAAAACCTTTTCATTGTCTGGGCGGAAAATGAAGGTTACTTTTCCACGTGTTCGGCAAGTCTCAATTTCTTGAGAGTTTTTATCTTTCCATCATCGATGTGAAACAACAACAATTTATACTATTACTACATCTACAACTTCTTCATCAGTTGTTTTTCATCACTGCATTATTTTTATCATTGCCAGTACATATACTATTGCTACCACTGCTATTACTCATGTCACATAAGTAGGTTCTCTGTTCCCATCTTCAGGCGATGTAAGCCCGCCATTGGTGGGGTGTCTCCAATGGAGTGCCACCCTCGACATACCAGGGGCGAAATCTCTTCTCTCTTCTCTTTGCTCCTGTCTTCTGTCCCGCTTTCCTTCCTCTCCTCTTGTTCACGTGTAAACGTATCTTACCGTGTTTGACACAATATAGCCATAATCGTGCTGATGTGTCGTTAAAACCCAACACAATACAACCCGAACTCTTGTCACTGTTATTGCATACTCGTGTGACTAATACCGTAATAACAACGGATAACCAAACGTCCCTCAATTTCCAAAGATAATTATTAGATGTACGAGTATTTTATAGTGTACCTTTTATGTCTCAGCCCAGCCCTTTTGTGGTAATAGTGTGTCCTAATTAGAACAAAAGTAAACAACAACAAAAACAAGAAACATAATTGTATTACAAATCTATAAATGCCTGAAAACAAAACTCTACCTAGACTCCCGACGAATCACCAGAGGATCCCATTTTTTCCACATTTTCGCCGCCATAGCCTTTCATCCAGAAGCTCACCAGACTGGAGAGATTAACAAACAGGGTGTGAACTGTGTACCTCCTGAGACTTGTCACGTCAAACAGTCATACTATCAGCATGCAAGTGGGACTTTCGCTGTATTGCCTCGCATTGAGTCCTTCTCTAGATTGAACGACAATCCGAGCTGTTTTACATTCGTTATTTTCTTCTTACAAAAAAAAAAAAAAAACACGAAATATTAACTGTTTAACGCATAGTAATCTAGATAGTGTGACACAGTGCACACAAAGGGTTATTTATTTGTACAATGATTTCAGCTGTCCACATTAATAAACAGATTCGTTGTTAGAAAAATCTACGTTTTGTTTTGAGTCCAAGCAAGATTTTAAAAAGATTATAATAAATATGTACAATGATGAGAAATGTTTCTCTTCCATGCAGTCCCGGCCTGATTTTGAGATACTTTTCAAATAGTTATGAAGAGAGAAAGAGAGACAGAGGGGGGAGGGAGGAGAAAGAGAGGGAGAAAGACACAGACACACATACACACAGACACATACACACACACACACACACAGAGAGAGAGAGAGAGAGAGAGAAGGGATATACGAGTAGTATGCATAAATGAATGCAAGTAGCATTTTTGGTCATGATGAGTTCCTCAAAATAATGTGAAAACTGGATCCTCTCAGTGTCAAAACAAAAATGTCCTAGGAAGAACATCATCAGTATGTCCATTACTGTGTTGCTGCCAAGGGGAGACGATCAATTCTTTACAATTTGCCTTGTTTGCCTAGAATAATGTTGGGTCATAAACATTCGTAGTAGAAATTTAAAAAAAAAAAAAAATCAGGAAAACAAAAACATCATCATCATCATCATCATCAACAACAACAACAACAACAACAACAACAACAACAACAACAACAAC
>JBCAUA010828615.1:0-14322 GCA_038406235.1 Peronia verruculata
GTTCTTAGAGGGGTAAATTATAGAGAAAAAATTCCGTTTCACAGCAGGGGCGGGTTCTTAGACGGACCGGGCTCTTATGCGGAGGGTTCTTAGGCGGAGACTACTGTATAACACAATACAAAAACCTGAAGTATTAAGAATTTTATTGATTTTTTTTTTTTTTTATGAAGTTTATCATTTTTAGTTGTTTTGTTCAATACCTTTTGAAATCCAATGATAAGAAAATATTTTCATAATTTCAAAAAATAGTGAATAGGTCCAGTCTTCAGTGAATTAAAAATAGGCCTGCACTTAACATGTGAATTTTGTCACCGCATCAAAATGCTGAACAAGACTAGCGGGGTTGTGTCGCAGTTGCTTTTTCACCAGTCAGTGGTAACACAATCTAGGCCTACGCTCATGCTGGTCATTCCTCCAAGGTTCTAGTTGTGATGACCTTTCTGTCATCCTCTCTCAGCCATGACTGTTGTTTACCTTAGTTACAGATTCCTGTCCAGGTCTCTCCCCCTTGCTATCAGTCCAAAATTGGTGTTTGGGTCTTTGATAGACCACCTGTGCTTAAAGGTGCTATTGGCATAGATTATTATGTCCTTTAAAGTGGAATAGAGCTGCAGTGGTAGAGGCATCTAGATTTAACTGATAAAAAAAAAAAAAGGTGAAATGATCAGGATTAAAAAAATTAGTCATGCAAGCTAAAAATGCTGAGCTATCTGGGATTCAACTAAATGGAGAGCTCTTGATTAACCCTAGTGATGTGATGCCATATATATATATGACAGGTAAAGTGGCTGCTGCTCGTGTGTGTGCTGTGAATTTATACAAACCCTGACCACTTGACCAGTAACTGTGAACCCTGTATTTATATACTCATGACTGTGCTGAAGTATTTGTCATCTCACTGCGTGAAGCGCCGCTGGCTTTGTTCAATAATTGTTATGCATAAATACACCTGGCTAAGAGGCTAAGCTGTCAATTTATAGAGGGTCCCTTGAGGAGTGGATAAGAAATTCATAATTGGTTTCAAGAAGTAACAAATGATAATATCAGGGAAGATA
Organism: Peronia verruculata; assembly: GCA_038406235.1. Classification (NCBI taxonomy): domain Eukaryota; kingdom Metazoa; phylum Mollusca; class Gastropoda; order Systellommatophora; family Onchidiidae; genus Peronia; species Peronia verruculata. The sequence goes on from JBCAUA010828615.1 coordinate 1,056, forward strand.
ATGGGGCGTGCGGTTTGATTGAACAGAGATCAAAATATCACAACAGCCTGTTCAAGTCCTCTGTGAAAGGAAAAGGTTTCAGCGGAGGAGAAGTTGTGTGTCTGATATCCCTTACCTAATATGAAATATCGGGGGCAGTGTTTTGTTGATTAATCTATGAGAATAACACATGTTATCTACCTTAGTCATACTTCAGTCTCATTGGTCAAACATGGTCCTAAAAATGGAACATGAGATAACAAATAGCAGCGTTTTGCCAGATCAATCGGTTATGTCCAATTGGTCAAACATTGTCTGAACTAGAATGTTCCAGATGGCGTGGGAAATATCCCAGTTCCTGAAAGACTTGGTTCAATCAGAGTGCAAGGAAGATTCCTGAACTGGCCATGACTAAACTGTGAGTGGAAGAGTCTATAACGAGTAGGGGTGATAGATTATATTCTTTCTCAGAAATGCATTGCTTTATTTGAACTGAATGCATCTCCTCGAGTCGGCCTTTATAGAGTAGTTGATTCCAAATAGTTATACCTCAGTTGTGATGACCAGCGTGCCGAGGTGCTGATGATAAATCAGGGGGTATTCCAGGCCGATATAAAGCCAAGATTTTTCTGTTTGTCTATCTGAACTCTGCCTTCCACTTGTACTGTCATTGATCACGACAGCTGCTGCTTAATGGACCGCAACGAAGAAACTTATTCTTGACCTGAGAAATTACTCGGTGACAAGACTGATCACCCCTGCAATTGGCAATACTTTCACCGACGTGTTAGAAGATGCATTCTCATCCCCAACTGATGAAACTTTTATGCTCTTGCCTTGTACTCACTGGAATTCCATCTAAATAAAGTGCCTCTCCACAACCAACTCACAAAAAAAATCAACAAGAAAAAAAACCAAAAACGAAAACAAAAAAACCCAGTAGATGCTTTTCCAGGCTTTTCCCTATCAAGACTCTGTTGTATCTTGTTTATTATTCCTGTCATATTTAACAAAACAAAGGAACTGAAAGAAAAGAGGGAGGGGGATAAGGGATCTGTTGTAACTTATGTAAGACTTCCCGACAAAACTGTAAGAGTTACATGCACTACACTCTGACTTCACTTGAGTTGTCTAAACAAACCTGATCGCCAGCCTGTGCCACTGAGCGAGAAGAGTGCTATAACATTAGAAAGCCAGCCGCACACAGGGAGTGGTGCCCCTTCTCTTGGGCTGCTTGCAGGTTAAGAGTTAATGTAATATAAAGTAGCTGATATTGCTATACATACCACGCACAACGAGGGTCAAACTGTTAGTATCAGTTCTAATGCTAGATCTAGTCCAGTGTTAAAACTATCTTAATTCTGTACTGTCAACTTTTCACTGCACAGTGACAAGATCACAGAGGCCTTGCTTACAGAGCTAGCAGACAAGAATTGGAAAGTACGTGGAGAGGCTTTGCAGAAAGTGACCACTATTCTGTCAGAGGCCAAGTTTGTGACACCTAATCTTGGGTCCTTACCTGAGGCACTGAAAGCTAGGCTAGGGGAATCCAACAAAAATCTGGTGAGTTGTGTCGGTACACAAAGCAATTCTTGTAATTAATGTGTATACGAGACTGACATGAGGCGATGAGGTTTTGTTTTTGATTTCACACTCACTAAGAATTCTTTACTTAGCTGTTTTCTTTTTTGTTGGTTTTTTTTCTGAGTCACAGGTGGCCCAAATTTATCTCATAATATATTATGCCATGAGAGTTCAAAATCTATGTGAAAATAGCTTGATTGGACGGTGGAATAATATTAAAAGGAAATTCAGTGCATAAATATCATCTGATTTATAAATTGTTATAAATTAACATGTTACAAGTATTAAAAAAATATCTTAAATTTTCAGCCTGACTAAATTTTGTCAGGTGAAATATGTGTCGCATAACCATTTTATTTCTTTTCTTGCAGCAAATGATAACCATAGGTATCTGTTCGACATTGGGCACAGCTTTAGGTCCTCACTGTAAAGGCCCTTTCAGAATTATTGGTCCTGGACTGTTGATGTGTCTTGCAGATTCTAAGGTGAACTTCATGTCTAATAATAAAAGTGATACTTGAAAGTGTTTATTAACCTTTAACTGATTTGTCTTGTTTTCAACCAGGGAGCAAACAGTACAATGCATTTATTGATGTGAGATCTTGTATTTGCAACTGTGCAACAGATGTTTAAATATTTTGAAATTTTATTCATGCAACATGAAAGTTTTGGCCAGTGGTAGGTCTATAACTTTTTCCAAACCTTAATACTTTCTTCTAATTAATTTGTTTTAGTCCAAGTAAACATTAAAAGCAGGCCTCTGTTTGAATGAAGTTCTAATTTAGAATTTTAAAGGGTATTTGTATTATTTCTTAGGAATATGATGAGTAAGCTTTGCTAGAATTTGAATTCAGAAACATCTTTTTTCTTTAGCTAACGATGATCTTTGAAACTAGCAAGGCAACATAATAACCAGCTTTGATTACTTGTTTTCGTTTGAATCTGATGACTCATTTCATCCAAATTCTTCCAGCCTGCCCTGAGGGAGAAGGTTATTGCATGCTTAAATGTGTGGATAGAACATAGCAGCCTGTTGCCGTTGGTGGAAAGCGAAGCCATCTATGATGCACTGAAAGTTGAAAACCCTTTCCTTCGTGCTGAGGTAAGAAGGAGGTACTTTTACATTTTCTCTGATGTGAGACCATTGTGCCCTAAATCTGGAAATTCCATGTGTTTCTGTCTCTTTTTTTTTTTTTTTTCTCATGGACTTTCAGTACATGAACTGTCAAAAGCTCACTCATCATACTTAATTAAAAACAGTAATGAATGGTACAGTGGTACCCTATAACACATCCACCATCAATTCGAAATGTCATGTTATCAAGATGAGTGTGATATCGGGGATCAAGCATTTTTCTTGTACAAACCAAACCCATGCTGATTTTGAGAAAAATGAGAAAAGACTTTGGCATACTTATGAAATAAAACAGAGCATAAACTTATTATACATGTAATTATTAAAAGGTTAAATGTATTAATATACTTATTATGAGTTTTTTTTCTTCTGTTAGAATTTAAATTTAGAAGTTTTTAAAACTTGATAAGCGAGTTGTAGCGCATGGTGAGACAGACAAGATAGGTGATGTCATATGATGTAGGGTGATAAAAAATGCATTACTGGTCAGTGGGTTGTGTTCAGTGTAATTTATAGACCTACAAAGTGACACGCCACAGTTGTAGACGAGAGGTGGGCTCAAGTGAGTCCAAGGTTAACGTACCATTATGAGGTGACACTGATCATGTATGTATGCTCGGGTAAGAAAGGGGCTGAGAGGGTTGAACCAGCATTAGGCTCAGTACAATTAGGGTGAGCCAACATTAGGCCTAGTACAATGTAAAGGCTGCCAGATTGACATTTAGTGAGAAAACGGACCTTTCAATGTTTTCATAGCAGGTGGCTAGCATGGACGATTGACAACTGTCCAGATTAACAGAGTGTGCTATGCGGATTGAACACGCAAACCCAAGTGTGTTACTGGAAATAAATTGGCCTTTTCAAAGAAGGATTGATACCAGAGTTCATGAATAGGGTGTGTTAAGAGGAGGTCGCATTGAGCCATGATCATGCTAGTGAAGTTCCACTGTATTTATGTAGCAGTTATCCTGGAAGGGCTCGAAGCGCTTTACAGAACCAAACTGTTTTCCAACCATATTCACAAATAGAATTGTGTGAATACAAGCAGTAGCAGCAATATACAGATGTATAAATTATATTCATATTCACAACATACAAACATGATCAGAGATATATAGTGTAGACATAATGAACGTTGTAGCAATAGCCGGAATTGTTACTTACACAGGTGCTAGTTGAACAAGTATGTTTTCAGCTTAAATGATCCTTACTTAACAAGTTGTGAATACATTCTTGATATTATCAGACAAGATTGTATCAGAAGTCCTTTCCTAATTGCAAAAGTTACAGAAACTGAGATACTCTGGCAACTCCTGCTGACAGATTTTGCATTAAGTATGACTCATCTTTAATGGAATTCTCTTGAGTTATCTCTTATTGAAGCCTCACTAAGTTCAAGAGAGATTTCTCAGGAAAGTCAAGCGATGGAGGCTTCTTTTTATTTATTTTTTTTTTTTCAATGTGTGTGTCTATACTAGTGTTTTACCGGATTTGTTGAAACATTTTAAAGGGAAGCAAGCTTTGACTTTGGCATTATCATGATGCCTCATTCACTTGTATGAAATGTTCTTTTCAATCAAACAGCTGTTGGGCTGGTTGTCGGAGAAGCTGCCACCTCACAAACAGTTACCCGTGGAGTTTCGGGCAACAATTCCATTTGTCCTATCCTGTTTAGAAGACAGAAATGCTGATGTACGCAAGAAAGCAGGTGATGCATTGGTGCCATTCATGATCCACACAGGCTATGATGCCTTCCTGAAAGCCTTGGGAAAGTGCAAGGTAATATTTTCATTCTATTACATTCCATCGTTCCTGTTTTTTTGTTTTTTTTTTCACTTTGTTCTGTCATCTCTGATTTCTACTGTTTGTAATACAAGGATCTGTAAAGTCACTTGGACAGTAAAGAAATATTGTACGCATATAGTTTATGAAGTAGTTTGAGGAAGCAAAGTAGTAAAAGATGCAATACAGAAATGTAGGTATCCTTAAATGTCTGCTGTAGTTGTATTAGAACAGAGACAATTAAGGATACTAAGAGAGGGAAGAAAATTCAAAATAAAGGTTTAATAAATGTATGCATCTTTTTACCTAAGATGTTCAAAGACAGCTACCCAAAGTGAAAGGCATAGAAAATTTGGTTGCAGAATTTCATAATTTGGTATTTGTTCATGATTTGTTTCCTTATTACCACATGTCATAGAATGTCAAAATTTCAGTGACATTTTCATGCAATTTTTCAGCCGGCCACCAAAGATCAGATTCAGCCAATGTTGGAGAAAGCCAAAGGAGAACTGCCAGCTAAGCCTGCCAAAACCAAGAAGGCTGCTGCCCCTGCTGCAGCTGCACCAGCAGGCAAAAAGGGGGGCAACCGATCAGCTCCACCCTCTGCCCCACCTTCGAGAGCCGAGGAGCCGGATGAGGATGACGTGCCAGTGGAGAAACCTCCTGCCAAGACTGAGAGCAAGAGTAAAGTGGTGAAAGGGAAAGGAAAGGCAAGTTACTCCAGAGATTGTGACTGTGTAGTGTAGAGACCACATTCAAGAGAAACAGATGGAAATACGATACCCAAAGTGTCAGAGATGCTCATCATGAAGTCTATCTTTCTGTTATTTATCGTTCAATATTAGTTTGTCAATAATGTTCATGCTTTTTTTTTTTTTTTTAAAGTTTTTCGACATAAGTGGCTTTGAGACATCAAACTGAGGAGTAGCTCAGAACTTTTCTATATGCGAAAATAAAATGTGGAATAATAGTATTACAAACTTTTGTGCCCTATTCAGTGGTGATCCGAGAAACTGAAATAACATAAGGAAATCAAGCTTTTAGATTCTACCTGTTAAAAGATTTGGAGAGGAATATTTGTGTACACACTGAATTTCACCAGCTCTGTACCTGTTTTGTAGTTCTTATCAATTCCTCTTAAGTCTGTTTTTTAACAATTTGTTTTCCTTGTGTTTGTTTTAAACAGCCCCCTCCACCTTCAAGTAAGAAGAAAGAGGAGGAAGACTTTGGGCCTACTATGACCATGACTGTATCGAAGGAACAGAGAGTGAAAGAAGAAAAGGCAATGAAGGTGAGACCAATTACTCAGAATTAAATAGTCACTATCTAGTCTCTGTGTGGCATTGTCTAAAATATTAACTTTGGATCATATAAGAGTTGTAACAGACAATTAAATAAAATTGAAATATTAGTTTGGAAAATTTATTCTATAATGAAAAATGTAGCTGAAATGAGGTAGCGTGTTACATGTTGATTAGAGGGATGTCAAACTTCCAACTTTAAGTCGGAATTCAGACTCTTTGGTCGTCACCGACTTTCCTACTTTTGGCTGATCAACTGTCGGCTTTTACTGAATCCATGAGACAATCACAGTTTTGTTATAATTTGCGATAAAAATTTCACATGATGACAGTGAAACCGGAAGTACAAAAGAGTTATTCTCATACCTCGGATGATAGTCGGATTGTTGTTTGGCAGCTATTTAAAAATCGAGATCGAAATTTGCAGCATTTAATTCCTCACACTTAACAGCATGCAGTCGAATGGTCGCATGAGAGCTGTTGATGGAAAAATTAGCACATCAGAGTACTGACAACAACAAATAATTTGCTAATGATCTTAGAAAGACTAGTGTAAAAGGGTAGATGTTTGCGATCTAAATCTAAAGATTCTAGGACCTTGTGAAAAAACTTCTTGCAAAACAAGGAAAACTAGCAAACATGAAAATCTTAGATTTTTTAAGTGTCTTACGTAACTGATTGTTAAGAAAAAGGAATAAATAATCAGAGTTAATTATTGCACGTGCTCTAGACAAGCATTAGGCGTCAGTGATTTGACATTATGATGTAGCACACCAATGTGCATGCATTTATTTTAGGTTTTTTTGTTTTTTTTTTGTTTGAACCTTTTTCAAGTCAAGGGCAACTTAGGCCTAATTTTGAGTTATTCTATCTGCTCTTGATTATTTGTATCCAGGTGTTGAAATGGAACTTCATAGAACTGAGATCAGAGTTTGTGGAGCAGCTGCGTGGACAGATGGAGAAAAACTTCAATCGGGCCATAATGGCAGATCTGTTCCACTCAGATTTTAAGAACCATATTAAGGCTATTGAGCAACTCATTAAGGTGAGAAAATATCCTTGTTCTGCAGCTCTTACACTGACCCATCCCCATGTTAACAACAGTTACTCTTTCTCTTTTTTTTTTCTCACTGTTTAACCCTAAAAGTGTCACCCAAAAATAATAGGGTATCAAACTCTAGTGTGACATTAATATTTATGTATAAGAAATGGCAGTCTGTGCTTGGCGATAGGTTCTGTGGTTCTATTACCAAATGTATACTGCTTGCAACGGAATTCTGGCCCTAAGTCTTAGTATGATGACTGAGTATTTGACCACATCGGCCGCGTAACACCCCTAGGGTTAAATGTGATTGTTTTATTTTTATTTTTTTTACTCACCAACTTCTTATCACATTTTCAATGCCCATTATCTTCTAGTTTCAGCACGATAATGATGATCCATGTGAGGATTTTGCATACAATTCAAATAGAATTTTTCAGCCATGCCTTGCATTTTTTTTTTCCTTTTAACCACCAGAAGAAAACAAGAAAGAAACAAGCACATGAGAAGAGTGAGAATGCTTTTTAATTTTTTTTTTTTTTTTTTATACCTTTCTTTCTCAGTGCATAGAAACACAGGAGAGGGAAACTTTAAATAACCTGGACCTGATACTGAAGTGGCTGACAATTCGCTTCTTTGACACCAATCCCAGCATGCTGAACAAAGCCTTGGACCTAATTCTGCAGCTCTTTGCCATGCTGGCCTCACAAGACTATCATTTGTCAGACTTAGAGGCAAACTCTTTCATTCCTTACCTCATTCTCAAGGTAAATTTGCCCAAATCAAGTCCATCTTCTTATGATGTGTGTTCATGTTGATATTTACAGTAACTTTAGAGATGTATCTGTCAGAATTGTAACTATACCTACTTACTTTGATTGTGTTTAAATTGTCATATTATCCATTACAAATTGTGTCAGTAATAAGTTTTTGCTATAAAGCAATGATATTTGCCACCTTTCAACTGCAGTCTAACGTCACCTGTTTTTTTTTTTTTTTTTTGAAAAAGAGTAGTCTGTATTTATGTAGTTTTCTTTCCAAGGTTAGAAGTAAACCTGATTTGTAATGTTGTCTGTAACGCAAAAGTAGAGGAGAATATTTTGTTCATTCACCCAGTTTTATTCATACTGCAATGTCGTTTTTTTCCCCTAAAGTTTTTTAGTTAAGACTAGTGCATTACTCAGTTTTATATAAAGTTAGCACCAGGTCTGTGTGTAACTTGTCCCAACCCTTAATCTCTTTCTCAAGATATGAAATAGTACTGAATTAAAGTATTGTCAGTAACTCAAAAGTTGAAGTAAATCTTAAAGTATATGTTAGGTACGTATCAATATTTACAGGCTGGAGATCCAAAGGACAATGTCAGGCGAGGTGTGCGGCAGATATTGAAGCAAATGTGCAAGATCTACCCATCCAGTAAAATGTTCAGCTTTGTTATTGATGGCCTGAAGTGCAAGGTGGCCAAGCAACGAACCGGTAGGCTTTTGTAGTGAGGTTGTGTAGTGAGAATCTGAACCAAGATATTTGGCATGCATTGTTTGCTGATGACAAAAAATGGTTAAAAATGGGCTGGAAAAAAACAAAAAAAACCCAGGATATTGTCCCAGTTTCTTTTAGCTGAAGTTCAGGGCTTCTTCAAAATTTGTGTTAATTTTTGTCACTCAGTTTGTGTTTTACAGTGTGTTTATCCTGTTCTCTTCTGTAAAATGAAAGAATCACAACATAAGAACTCAAAATATTGGGAGAAATTGCCTAATACTTGTGTTTATTACTGAAATTTGCGAGGACCTGTACTTTTATCTGTCTTGCTCTAAAGTAGGTAGAACTTTTACAGCCTCTGGAACACGACAAAATTTTTCACTTTTAATGATACAAAAAGCAACTTCTCCAATCTCAGTCTGTATCAAATTGTAAGTAAACTTACGCATAATGATGTTTGTATGCTATATTATTATGTGCATATGCAAGTGCTCCTGTTTGTGTTGATATTTTCTATGAGTGTGGCTGTTGTTTTGGTTTTTAAAGTGTTTTGGACCCTTTTTGGGGTGAGACGTTATGTAAATGCTCTTTATTGTTATTATTATTAATATTGTTATTATTAATATTGTATAACACCAGAGTTGTTGGAAGAATTGGGCTGTCTGATAGAAAACTATGGCTTGAATGTATGCCAGCCCTCCCCTGCTCATGCCCTCAAAATCATAGCCGGACAGATTGGAGACAGAGACAATGGAGTGAGGAATGCAGCACTCAACACTATCGTCATAGCCTATACCATTTTAGGGGAGAGTGTGTACAAGTATATTGGCAATGTAAGTCATATTTTGTACTTGGAAAAGGTTAATTCTTGTGAAGCCAAACGCCATTTGAATTACTGACATGATTTATTTATATTGGGACCCATATTTTGTCATGGATTCTGCATATAAAAGCTGCCATTTCAGGAAAAAAAAACAAAAAAAAACGGCACCATCTGTTATCTCAAAGTCCTTGTTATTAAATTAATTTTTATGTTCTTACTGTGTAATTATTGTGAAAGCATAGGTTAAAAGAAAGAATGGGACTGTTGATACTAGATGGTCAGAATAGTCTTACTGGTCTGTGGCCACCAGGTGGTCATAATGTTATAATTAAATTTCAAATTATATTAGAATAAACCGTTTATCACATCTTAGCCTTTACCCTAACTATAATCCGATCTCTAACTCTCACCCTAGCTCTAACCCTTACTCATATTGTAACCCTAAATCTGCCCTAAGTCTAAATCTGATCCTAATCCCAGTGTAGTGTGGAATTTGTCCTTTTTGAAGTCCAGAATTTAGATCTAGACTCAACAGGGTAGAAACCAGTGTGCGGAATCAAAATCAAATCATGTAATTTGTTTAGACAAAGAGAAACACCTGGTTAAAATAGACCCTTGAGTGTGTTTTACCACCTGACCACAATAGTTGGTGGGGAAAAAAAATTCACACCCCACTGCAGTTGTTAAGATGAAAGATGTGGTCGACACTCAAAAATATCCAGATGTTTCTAACTTAGGAAGCCTCCGTCCTTGAAATACATGAACTTATTTCAGGTCAGAAGTTTGAGGTAAAGCTTTTCCTAAGCAAAAAATTGATAAACCCAAATGTGGGACACTATGAGCTGCTCACATTGGGAGAAAATCCAAAATCCCTTTCACTATGTATCAGCACAAATTATTTATAGAGATTTAAGCTGAAAGATTATTCATGTTTTCTGTTTTCCAGCTTAACGACAAAGAGCAGAGTTTGTTGGATGAGAGGATCAAACGAGCCATGAAGAACAGAGACATGAAGCCGAAAGAGCCCTTGCAACCACAGCCACAGCAACAACAGCGACCGAAGACAGCACCGGCTGGAAACCTAGCGAAGGCAGCTTCACAGTAAGTCACAGAGCCACTGAGGACAGAGGTTCGCTTGTCCATATCACAAAACTGTTTTGTTTAGTCAGTAAATTTAGTACTTTCACTGCCAGGCCCTTTTATACGTTCGCTCAGTATCATTCTATCTGTGAAAGATGAGTTCTTCAAAGATGAAAGTTGGGCATTGAGACAGACACTGAAAATTTGTGTTGTTACTGAACAGGAGTTGTATAGTGAAATCTAGGAGTTGAAATATATTGCTATAACATGTATTCGATATAGCTGTTGCAATAAAAGATAAGGCAGATATTTAAAAAGTTTTTTTTTTTTTTTAATTGAAATACGCCTGACATGGGAATAAAGTCCTACTGCAATATCACTTACCTAGAATTTTGCACTCTGGCTTTGCTATCTCTACCATAATACTAGACATTGAGTTTCCAAAACCATACTCCAGTGTCACAAATGTGTTGATCAACCAGAGACTGTAGGATCTTGCTCATTTGTCAACTCTCGAACTATAAGCGAAATTATTTTATTTTTTAATCTTAGTACCTTTGCTTATAATGAACAATTTTTATATCATTTTGAGAACGGCCTGTGTTCATGGATTATCTCCTTTTTGGTTTACAAATACTAGTCAACTCTTTGCCTGTTTATTTTCAAATTGTATTTTTCAACTCAAGTGTCTTCACCTATATCAAGGCTTCTCCTATTCATGTTTATGTTTTAATCCAAATTGCATGTCTGATCATGGTTGTCAGTGATCATCTGACATGGTCTTGAACTGCCTTATTCATTTCTCTCACTCAGGCCCAACATGTCGTCTGGACGGGTGGCTCCATTCAAGAGGACATACCAGCTAGACATTGAGCCAGAGGACAACTTGGAGCCGGTCGTGCCCAGTCTGATAGAGTTGGACTTGGAAGCAGTAATGGCCCCAGTCGCTAAACCAAAGATCACGTAAGATCATACAGAAGTGTCATATCATTACTGTTTGAGACACGGTGCAATGAAATCAGGTGCTCATCAAACTGAGGCAACTGTGGAAATCACCTTTTTTTTTCAGCAGCGAATGAATTTTTAAGGCAATTTTTTTTTCCTCACAGAACCCTTTTATAATATAAAAATTTATTTCACAGTTAAATTTGCTGAATTGGATTGAGTAAAAGCCCCAAAATTATACTTCAGTGGCACGGGCTCATATCATCATCATCATCATCATTTCCTTTTTTTTTTGTCATTTTTCTCCCAAGGGAGGTTTGACATTGATGAGTTGTCTCCATCTCTTTTCTGTTCTGAGAGTTCTCTGAGATCTTCCACAACGCAGGCAGCCCAGCTTTTGTTCGGTCTTCCTCTTGATTTTCTACCCTCTACTGCATGATTCATGGCTCCTCTGATTATGTGATGGTCCTCTGTCCGTTACACATGCCCAAACCAGTGCAATCTATTTCTTCTCACTACAGATTTCAGGTCTTCAACTTCACACATTCTCCTTAGTTCTTCATTTGTGATCCTGTCGTCCCATTTGATCTTTGTCATATAGCGTAGCATTCGGTTTTCACAGCTCATTAACAATTGTTGTACGTTTTTTGTTACAACCCACATCTCTAATCCATACAGTAGGACAGGTCTGAGGCAGGCCTTGTATATAAAACAGCGTTGCCCTAATGGGATTTTTCTGATTTACAAGCAGATGTGCCAGCTCTTGCCATTTGTTCCGCGCAACTGCAATCCTGGTTCTAACATCAGATTTTTCTTCACAGTTCATCATTTCTCCCAGATAGCAAAATTTGTCTACCAATTCTATCTTCTCCTGTTCGAATTTAGTTCCCTCCTTTTGGCATTGGTATTGTTTTTATCCTTTTCATAGCCACTTTTTTTTTTTTTTTTTTAAATTTTTTTTTTACATTACATTTTTTACATTATATGCATAATTCTGACTTAAAGATTGTTGAGGAAACATTGATAAAATGCATATTGAGTATGGATAGACTAAGAAGCATTCATCAAATTCAGTGTCATGTCAGTTACCGTTAACCTGTCATGTCAGTTACCACATATTACTTTAATTATAGGTCAGTTGCTTCATAGCTAGTTTGAAACAGTTGTTGATGCAATATCTTCATCCTTTTCACATGTCAGTTTGCTACATTCAAGTTTGTTGAAGTCTCTTTATTCAGAAAGTTTTTGGTGAAAAAACAGCAAGTTACTATTTTTATGTTTTCTGAGTCATGTCAATCACCACCAAATTGACTCCCCAAAGAACATTGTCTTTGGATTTTAATTTTTCGTTTGTTTTATTATTCACCTCTCAATTTACATTGTCTCTGTTGGAAATAATATGCCATTTTTTAAATAATATGCCAATTTAAGCAGCACGGGCTAACAAAGATAAATAAGGATTTACATAAGTGATCAGCCATTTTCTTACTAAATTGAGCTGCAGCAACAGGTCATCCCCATCATCTTCAATAGTCGATATCTCAACTTAAGGTAAAACACATTTTTTTTTCACAGAAAGAAAGGAAAATGAATAATTCATTGTGTCGCATCTCATTTTACAATAATGGCATAAGTTAGACTTATGTCAGAATGGAACTTATATCTCAAGGCATTTTTTAGCATGAAAACTATTGGAAAGTGTCATGGGGAAAAAAAAAAAGGAATGCATCAAGAGAATGACATATCCATTCAACACGGATATAGCAGAACTTATCTGTTGTGTCCTCGTATGTTGGGAATGGTTTGCTTTCGCCGAACATAGAGCAACCACACAGGAAAAATATTATTGAATGTGTCAACCTTGACCAGTAGTCATTCCAGAGCTCTACTTCAGGATCGAACTCGCTGAACTTTGTTATCGTAGAAGCGGCTGTCTTGTTGACAAGAGCTGTCATCAGTAGCTCCATCTGCTGGCGCTGTTGTTCCATCTGCTGGCGCTGTTGCTCCATCTGTTGCTCCATGTACTGGCGCTGTTGCTCTGACTGTTGGCGCTGTTGTTCAATCTGTGCCCTCAGTAACTGGACTAAATCTTCGTTGGCACTAGTTTGAGAGCGCGT
>JBCAUA010828626.1:0-14321 GCA_038406235.1 Peronia verruculata
TGGGGATTGGCGATGCTCCTGTTATAAGCGATTTCCTGTTATAAGCGGTCCTGTTATAAATGGTTCCGACTGTATGTGAGTAAACTTATCGCCAACAGTTTTTGAGATGACGTAAATCCCAAACAGTGTCTGATCAAACACAAACTTCAATGAACTTTTAACCAATGTAAACAATTTTCAGTTGCCAAATAAAATTTGACAAAATGCTCTGTTTGAAGAAACCTGTGAGTCTCTTGTTAAGACATACTCGTGAGTGCTCTTGTTAAGATAAAAAAAATGATTCATCAAGTTTTCTATATGTGAGTGGACATGTACAGATCAAGGAGTTTCTCTTGATTTACATATATGTGTGGTATAAGTAAGTCACACAGTGACAGGCATTTCAAGCATTTAACTTTTTTATGTGTAAGGCCTATACAGACTGCATAAATTTACAGACAATATAAAAGAGAAACAATACATGTATTCAAACTGATGCAGCCTTTATTTATTCAGGCATTTCTTTTTGTAACAAGAATGAAAAATAACATGAACACTCCATGAGATCACTGTGCAAACATTCAGTCTTACTGCAGCGTGAATGGCTGGAAATCCCATCTAATTTTAGTAGAGGGATACAAACACTCCAAATCTTTCACTACCATTTACATAGAAAAACATAAAAATGCACGGGACTGGTGACAATTGTTACATTCTATATATACATGTATGTCTTTCAACCTCCTGGTGGAGATTATCTCGTGACAATTGTTCTCAGATCTCATGGCAGAGCGTAGCAAACATCAGTGAATATTCTATTTTTAGCACAGAGGTACAAACACTCCGACTGGGATTTCCAGGTTTTTGCTCAGTTGAACTATTTCACAATCTGTGTCCACATGATAATTCACATTACAAGCAAACAACAAAAAAAAAAGAGCATGTAATTAATTTCTGATAAAGAAAGAAATTTGAAGACATGTAAAGCTGTATCATGTAGCATCAACAGTTACAGCATCAATTTCACAAGCAAGACAAAAGGAAGATGAGCAAGGAAAGGAACATCGACATCTTGATGACTGAGATAACCAATGTCTGAGTGATCAATTCTCTCCTGTCACTGTCATGGTAGGCCAAAAGTAATTCAGAATGACAGTTATCCCACTAAAAACCACTCCACATATTAGATAACCTCCACTAGCAGGTAGAAAGATGTATTACAGAATGTAATGTAACTAAAAACCTTCCAGAACGAAAGAAATCACATAGGCATAGAGATCTACATTGATTGGACCATTCTAATACATTTGTATTCAATAACAGAACAAAACAAAATATTTGGTGTGAACTTTTTCTGAACAGAATCTTGTCTGACTGGCCTACAACTTTTGACCAAAAATTTATGTGAAACCTAGTTATTCTTTTAAGTTTGTTAGTTCATTACAGATGGTGACTGACCATCAGAAAGATTGAATCATGGAATAAACATGACAATTCACAATTACAAAACTGTTTCTGTCACTGTCACTCTACTCTATCTATGCCACACACACTGGAGGATCCATGGACTCTTTCACTTTCACAGCTGGCAGTTCTCTCAAGTTTTAAGAAATCATCACAGACTTTGTGCTCACGCCGCAGTGACTTACAGCCATCAAGAACACACAAAAGTACATGTTTGTGGAAGCACTGAGATAGTCCAGTTTGACAAAAATCCCCTAATACATGCAGGCTACAACATAGAACATATCAAAAATTCAAGTTTTGGGTTTCTCTCATTTACTTACTCAGAGTATCACCTCATGCATTTCAGCACAAGTTATCAAATATTTTGTAACAAAACCTCATCCTGGACAGAAATAGTAAAACTGCTGGCCTTAGTATTCGATCCCATATGTCACAAGCATGACAATCCTTTAAAATGTGGTATATTCTACTGCTTAATCAGCTCTTCCAACTGCGCCAAGGGTGAAAATTATTGATGAAATACCCCCAGATTAGTGGACTACAAGATATCAGCACTTTGTGTTCCTGCTAACTATAAAATACCGGTATCCCCTATCGATCTGGCAATAAGTAATGGTGAAGCAAACAAGGGCGCTGCCATATTGAACATACGGCAATGTTTAAAAAAACAAAAGCAACAGAATACGCAAAGTTAAAATTATGAGATATATATATAATAGATGATGATTAATTAAACAGTTTTTTTATTTGTTTTTTTTTTTTTGTTTTGTTTTGTTTTTTTCTTTTAGTTGGCGCGGGTGGGCTCAGAATGTGAGAAAAGATGATGAAAGAAAAAAGATAAATGAAAGAATGAAGAACGAAAGAAGAGTATTTCACACCTCAGTCTCGAGATGGAGCTGGGTATTTAGTAAATAGATCAACATGTCATAGAAAAAGGGAATTCCCGTTACTTCGTAAACCACCAGTCGGCTTCCGTCCAAGGCACGTTTGTGATGTAAGTATTACACATAACCAGCAGTGTTGTTGTTTGTTTGCCGTTTTTCCTAATTTTTATTTTATTGCGATTGTTGGCACATGTATAAGTAGGATAGCTTACTGGCAGGCCTATCAAAACTGTAGGCCCATAACTATCATTCACAAGTCTAGTCTCCGCCAACGTGGAGGCTAATGTCCTTTTTTTTTTTTTTTAGTTGTGTTTGTTAATGGTTTTTTTTTTTTTTCTGAATTTTGCTGCTGAGGAAAAAATTTAAAAATAAAAAATAACAAACATTCAAATTACCTTTGTGCATGACATCTTTAAAAAAATAAATTTTGAAAAAAAAAAGTTTAGTTTTTGACACCTCTTCTCAAATTTAACACATCTTTCTTACGAAATTACTGGAAGATCATAGCGGAAATTCCCTAGTAGAATAATTAAAGGACGCCATTATAGACTTATAAAGACTTTTTTAAAAAAACTGCTCAAAAGAGATTAAGGTTTACATTACAAATCCACCGTGGTGGGACAGCGTAGATACACATGTAGCCTACTATTGTACGTGTCTTGTGGAATGTGCTTGGAGAAAGTGATGATCGAAGCCAAAACCTTGTTCTGTTAGTGCACTAGCCCTGGGCAGCTTTGTGTATGCCTGTGGACACCTCCGCCCAACATTCGTGTCCAACTGATGGTTTGTTCCTTTTGTTTTAATACATTTAATTCTCAGTTTTCTACCCATGTCTTCAATCAGCCTCGATTTTTCTCTCGTCTTTTTTTTTTTTTTTCATTTTTTTTTTTTTAGTGACTCCTCTCACCAGCAGACACCTGTTGTGTTTCCAAAGTCACGTGTTCAGAAAATGTCACTGTCGTCTTCCTATCGAAGCTTTCTGATTTTTGCCAGACGTTCAGAAATATTTCTGTGCACAAGTCGACACAATCTATCACTTTTTCACAGATTTCTTCCCTCATTCCCTTGTACCCAGACCCTATGGCAGACATCACGTCATTATATTCTAACATTTATTTTTTTCTCTGGCTGACTTATCCTACTAATTACAGACCAGCTTCATCTTTTCTTTTCTTTTCATTTCATGGTAATTCTTGTATTCTAGTTGATGGCAAAAAGTACAGTCACCAGGGTCAGATTTTGCTACTGGACCCATATGTCACACTTAGGTCAGGCCTGAGAACAAACAAGACGACATTTATTTGCTCCAGTCATTTATGATGTATGAGCCTTTGTTTTCTGCTCGCAGGTCTGCTTGTCTTGTTCCTGCTTTTTCCATACTAACCAAAACAAAAGAAAAAGTTATTCATGTATGTCTTGCGCCCAGAACAAAGGAGTCGCAAGTCGCTCCGGGTGATCACAAGTTACGCCTGTTTTTAACTATTTTTCAGATACAAAATTTTTCTTTTCAGGAGGGACAAGATTGAATTTTCGTTTTGTGGAATACAAATAAAAAATGTTGGGATCTCAGTCAGAAAATAGTTAAAAACAGCCGTAACTTGAAATCTCCCTGATCAACTTCTGACTCATTTGCCCTGGGCGTGAAACATATTGTTTCATTTCAAACCACAGCAGCGGGTCAAAGACATTTTATTTTTCCTGACAATGCCACAAGAATTGATGACTATCTATATCTATATAGCTGCAGTTAAAAACTGAATTGTGTACATGTACATAATTTTGTCTGTACACACAGCTTGACTTATCCTGCACATACACTGTCACAGCTGTAAATATTTGAAGAAAACCAAACAAACAAAGCAGTATGAAGATAAACATTGCACAAACTTAATGAAAATAAAATCACAGCCTTAACTGCTGGGAGTACCACTGCCAGCCATGATTCTGATCAGATAGGGGTGAATAAGATATAGGGGAAGCCTGATAACACAACCATCCTCTGGATCAAACCCAAAAGATTGTGTTATCAGGGTGAATGTCTCATCAGAGATCAACCATTTTCTTGTAGAAATCCATGCCCACTTTCTTTTCTTGGAAACATGAAGAAAGGTTAAGGAAAACATGTGAAATAAAACAGAGATACATTGATTCTACGTACGTACTTATCAAAAGGGTAAATATATCAAGAGGGTTTTTTTCCCTTCTTTCCATTGAAATTTAAAGTTTGAAAAGTTTTTAAAACTTGTTAAGTGAGCCGTAGTGGGCAGTGAGATAGGACAGGTGATAATACGCAAAGTGTGGTGACAAAAACTGAAATACTGGTGAAGTACCGTACTGGTCAGTGGTGTGTTGAAGTGTAGTGTGTAGACCTACGACGCTGCGTGCCACAGTCATGGTTGAAGTTGAAGACGGAGGAACAAGAGGTGGGCCCAAGTGAGGCCTAGATTAACGTAACATTGTGACCCTGAGCACACGTGTATGTGAAAGAGGGTGAGTATGGTGGGCCGACATTAGGCTTAGTACATGTACATATATCAGTACTCCCGTAGACCTACAGGCAGCAACAATGCACATGAGAAAATGGGCTTTTCAATGTTTCATAGCATATGGCTAACACGGACAACTTAGATCTACAAAAGTTACCGTCCAGATGAACTTACGTGCTAGGCAGGTTGAACACGCAAACTCATGCATGTTATCAAAAATAAATTACATGTTGTATGTTTAAAGAGGCGCTGAAACTGAACTTGATGAGAGGATTGTGTTAAACGGGAGATTGTGTTAAGCCATGATCGTGCTAGTGAGATTCCACTGTATGTTATACATGCCAGAATAGATTTTATTCTGAAAAATGACAACATATAATGCTCATGTTATATTACATGGGCTACATACATGTACTCTGAGGGAAAGAAAAGGCAATTTCTTGTCATAATCCCTTCTACTTTTCGTACCCCAGACATGAGAGATGACATATTCAGAACATGTACATCCTGGGAAACAGCAAATGTCATTCATACATTATAGTTTCATGTCATGAGCATGACAACTTTTAATATCTATACAATTTTTTTTTTTTTTTTGTGGGGGAGGGGGGAATGATTACAAGTGTTTTTTTTTTTTTTTCTGGGAACTGTTCAAATTAAACACATGTGATGCATAACTGAAGTTTCACTGAGTTCTGTTAACAGTGAGAGATTGTTTTGCCATAAAATTTCCTGACTTTTCTGATTTTTTCACACCAAATCAACTCATTCTGGTATTGTCCAACACATCTGTCTGCTCTGCTCTGCACAGTCATTGTAACATTGTTACAACTATGACTGGCTCACTGGTTGTCTCCCTGTCTGGAATATTTCACTTACAATAATATCCTGTACGTATCTTCCAACTTAACTAAAGGTGATGACGATCAGTCCCAGATGGAGAAATTTCTCCTTTCATCATTCAGCCGTAACAAGTTCTGTCCATCCAACTGTGAAAGCGAAACGTCACAACTTTAAAACATGAATGTCCTGACACAGTTTAACAAAGCGTTCAATAATTATGACAGACATTCTATAGCACTGTGAGACACAGAACATTGTTGTAGCAAAAACAAAAAGTCGCAAGCCAGCCATGCACCGCCCCGTCTCCTTCAGGTTCCACTAAAGGCTATAAATTGTTATAGTTACATCTGTGCTTGAGAAAACAGCCTTGATTATGTCCTTCACCTTGGGCCAATCTAATCCGTCCAGGCCACATCCAATGCGAGGCATGGCTATGTGCGAAACTTTGTTCTGCAAACAATGGTCTTTCATCATACGCAGGCTGGACTCGAGAGAAATGTACGTAGGTTTGTGGTTGTATCGCTCTTTGGTGACAAGGTAATAGATGTAGCGCTCGCCCCTGCTCAGCACAGCCACGTCACCTGTCCTCACACCTGGAAATATACATGTACAACACCACATACACAACTTGTCATTGATATTTGTTCTGAGGATTCATCCTGTAAGTAATTCACCAGTAGAAATGTTTTAGTTATGACTGTCTATCACTAACAGAATCAAAAATAGCAATAACAGAACTAAGAGGATCAGAGGACATAGAATCAGATACTAAGGGATTATTGCTTAAACATCATTTTCATATATTTACCTGGATATATCTACATATATTATATATATATACGAGATGCCACGTGACGAAATCAGGCTCTCGTCAAATTCTGAGCGTACGGAGTTATTGGTATTATTGTGAAGATTATTCATTTCCCTTTCTGCATGCCAAGAGAAAATTTTTTTTTACCTTTAACAATTAAAAGATGATGGGGATGACCTGTTGTTGCAACCAATTTTTGTCCAGAAAATGGCAGGTAACTTTTGTTAATCCTTATAAGGCCCAGATGTTAAATTAAAATTTTTTACCTTTAGCAAATTTAACTCTGAAATGCATTTTTTGATTGATATAGAAGGGTTTGGTGAAGAACAAGAAAAAGCATTTTCTAACCTGGGATGTGCAAATATAGCCCATTCTCTATGTCCTTGTGGATTTCAATTTTGTTAATTTTCTGACTGAGAGAAACGTTATGAAAACTTTCACGATTTTATCTGCAAAAAAAAATGTTTCAGTTCTTCTCACTCACTGATTGTAACAGCAATAGAGTAAAGGAACACCAGGACAGTAGTGCTAGAGTAGTACATGTAATCACATAGTGATGACGACTAAATCTGTAAACCAAGTTCTTGCTCTCTGGCTTAAAACAACTGAAATACTACGGCAGTAGCAATAGAGTTATTCCTATAGGGCTGGCTTGGCTAAGGGGAGACTAGAGAAGGAAGGGAAGCATGTTTTAAAAAAAACACAAACTTGAGAAACAGCCGCGAGGAGAAAGTCAAGTATTGTTTATTTACAGTTAGAGATCTAACTCAGGAGACTTGCTTGTTCACATTTGTCCAGACTAATTTTCACTGCTAACAGTAGCTGAATAACCATTCACTTGCTAAGCTCCCTCTTTTTGTTTTAATTGTTTCTCTCCTTTTATTTTGAGTACTTCCTAATAGTAATAATTTTCTAAGATGTTTCCTAATAATTCTGTCAAAAAAATCCTCGTAAGTTTTTCTTCATTTTCAGATTCTTCTTGACAATTCTCTGACAATTCTCTACAATTATTCACACAATTTCCACCTGTACTGCTAGGTAAACATTGTTTAATAACAGAACAGCTGGGCATGACCAATTTCCTTATCCATTTCCATCAATTTTTACCACCCCAATTCCAGGCAGAACTCAGCACCAGAACTTAGAATTCATTCAGCACCATCTTTACACCCCAAACAAACCTCTCTCCAGTTGTTCCTGCTCCATAAAACCTACTACCAAATTGAAATTCAAATAATCTAGAGGTACATACAAGATGCAACACAATGAAATCAGGCTCTTGTCAAATTTTGAGTATATGGAGTTATTGGTATCACTGTAAAGGTTATTCATTTCCCTTTCAGTGTCTGAAAAAAAAAAATGACCTCTCTAACTTCTGAAGAAGTTGAGATATTGGCAACTGAAGATGATGAGGATGACCTGTAGATACAGCTGAATTTATTGAGAAAATGGCCGATCACTTTTGTAAATCCTTATTAATCCTTGTTAGAATGTGTCAATAACTGACAATTTTTGGGCTTTTACTCGATTAAGTTCAGTAAATTTAACTCTGAAATGCATTTTTAGACTGATATAGAAGGGTTTGCTGAAGGAAAAGAAATATGTTAAAAATTCATTCACTATTGAAAGACATGTGATTTCTCCGGTCGGCTTAGTTTGACGAGCGCCTGATTTCACCATGTCACGTCTCATATCTAAGCAGCAAATCACTAGACAAATCTTCAGTCTCTGTTTCAGATGGACATTTTTATTTGCAGTGTGAATGTTCATATCATTCCATTACAGGCAGAGCAGTGTGAACCAAGGACACACTTTTTAGCTCTAGAAAACCCTGTCAACTGATCAAAATGTTCTTATTTCAGTTGAACATACATGTATGTCATTAGAAATTAATATCTGGTATGCATTTTAAAAAATTAACTGGATCTAGTTGAGGTATTCCATCATTTTATGAAGCTTTTCAGGTTTCAAACTGTTCAGATGAACTCAAATCTTAGTATGATCAAGTGACTGTTCAGTTGTTTTTGTTTTTTTCAATTTATTAATTTGTTTATTTCCTTATTTATGTATTAACTAGTAGAGAATCCATGACACCCTTAACGATTTTCAAAATATATGCCAATAGCTTGAGACAACATGACCCTGTCCTGCAACTCAAAGTGTGTGACAATCATAGACACTTGAATTTTGGTGTTTGATATATATAAGTATCTGATTAAGTTCACTGATACTCAAAGTAAACATGTTTACTTGCACTATTTTGTCTCGTAGCGATATCTGATTTGATTTCATTCAGCCATTTCTTTCTTTTTTTTTTGCTTTTAACCCTTTGAACTCTGGTCACCAGTGCCCGAAAAACCCTTGTCCCTGGCCTCCTGGGCCGAGAATGCACATTTCTCGTTTCACATTAAATATCTTTTGTAAACACAAGCCACAGATGCGATCATGGGCGTAGATATTGGTAATCACCGTAGTCCTAAATGTCCTTCCCCCCCAGAGCGACCTATTAAATGTAGATCTATATTTAACTGCAATGAATGCGTAATACTGGAGTAAATATGTCAGCCTAGTCTACCGGGCTGTGGGGAATTTGTCACTGGATAATCTGCCCGGTGTACCAGGCTGTAGGGTTCAACAGGTTAAAAGAGACAACTAATAATAATAATAGTCATATTAATAGTATTATTAATTTAAAAAAAAAAGAAGTACATTTTTATATTTTGATTCCAGAATCTCATTTTCATGAGCCACACCCCCTTTACTGCTTTCGTATCTCGACTGAAAAAACAAGTCCTTTTGTGCCTCCTCTTTTACACACATGTCTTTACATGAACCTGGTGGAGAATCAAAATGAGACTTTTTTTCTTATACCTTACAAAGTCCTACCCCTAGCAGTGACACCAATAAAACTGCTTACAATAGCATTAGACTTTATCATATAGGTGGGTAAGGTGGTGTGTGATAATTCTAAATTCTAACATGAGACAGCATCGAAATTCAGCGTCGATGTAATTTATTTCTGTCTAACTTAGGTTTTACCATGCCATTACTGGATTAGCAGATAAAAGGTAACATAATCCAAAATCAATGATATGATGGTGGCTATCTTGGTGTATCGATTCAGTTTAAGGCCTCTATTTACATACTTTATTGATTATATTGGAAGTCGACAAAACAATTTACTGATTACATGCCTAGTGATGTTAACCCCTCGCACAAATATCGGCGTCTAATTCGACTGGTCAAATAGACATTTTTTGTCAGTTAATCGGAGGAAAAGGTTGGTAGTTAGAGTCGCAGTATCTGTATCGCAGTTAAGTAGTGAGCATGGATTTCCATAGAGTGATAATTGTTCTCTGCGGCATTGGTAAGTAAATGTAACATTGCAATGTTGCTAAACAAATAATACTTAAAATATTGTGCTCCGATATTCACTATACATCCAATAGAACAATAAACAGTCCCTCAAGTCAGGCCACGCACGACATAAACTAGATCTAGATTTTAAAATACCTAAAATAGTATCTTTTCATAGAAAGAAATGTGAGATGCGACACGATGAAATCAGGCCTCGTCATATTTTGAGTATTTGGAGTTATAGGTATCACTGTAAGGACTATTCATTTCCCTTTCAGTGAATTACAAAATGATTGTTCTGCCTTTAATAAAGGTTGGGATATTGGCAATTGAAGCCCATGGGGATGACCTGTTGCTGCAGCTGTATTTAGTGAGAAAATGGCCGATAACTTTTGTAAATCGTTATAAATCCTTAATTAGAGTCTGCCACTAAATTACAATTTTGGGGTTTTTACTAGATCTGTTTCAGAGAATGGAACTCTGAAATGCAGTGTTGTAGACTGATAAAGAAGAGTTTGATGAAGAGAAAAAAATGCACCTAAAATTCGTTGAAAAACACGTTCTCCGGCCGGCTCAGTCTGACGAGCTCCACATTTTATCATGTCGAGTCTTATATACAAATCGCGATCTCAGTTCTCTATTCTTATATCTCCAGGTGTGGGCTATTTAGAGATATAATATGTCACATGAAAGAGGAATAGTAAATCTACCATATTATTTAAATATTTCACCGATCATTTGCCTAACCAGGTAGATTTTGAAAATCATTTTCTCCTATCTTCTATGTGCAAAAAGAGTTGTAAAACATAAAACATCAATTTTGTCAAAATTGCGAGTAATGGAGTAACAGAGAAATGAGCTCACAAAATGTAAACCTCTGCCAAAATTTAAAAGGTACAAGTTCACATAGACCTTTATGATATTGGTACATGTTTCACTATTACCGTACAATCACAGTTTGGCCTCAGACTTGGATTTAACGAAACTTAACAAACAAAAGCATGCCTGGTCTTGTTCTTTTCCTACCCTAAAATGAATGACATGCCCTGAGCAATCAATAGGAAATTTGTTCAATTTTCGTCATCTTAGAGATCAGTTGGTTATTTTTAAAGAGTATAAAAACATAATGGACTTTCTTCTTTTGCACTTGCCTGACAACGCCCCCGCGGCCTTACGTCTCTCCCTTTGTTTGATAGTCCTGGGGAATTCCAGTCTATTGAGTTAATTGAAACCGAATGTTGCATGAGTGACGCCTGGTCCTAAAAGAGTGGGCCATACAAATCTGTCATTGTTTCTACTTGAGTAATAGAATAACAATCAATTCTTACAGTTTCTGGTCAGCCGCTAGCCTTATAGCTTTCACCAGTTTTACTAGTCACACAATATCTTCCAGTTCTGACTTTTTAAAAATCCCATGTGTTAATGAAGTGTATGGAAACGTTCTTCATATCATCATACACAGATCTAGACGATAATCGGGACCAATGCATTCCCACACCAGCCTAGAGTATAAGATAGGGCTATCTCTCTAAGTCACTTGTACTGGTACTTGACCGATTACTATTGTGGCTTCAAAACGGAAAGCCACGGAAATTTTTCTGAGATAGCAGTCTTCTGTCTCTTTCCGCTAGTCATTCTAAACAGTTATTTATCTTTATCTCTTTGCTCCCTCTTCCACACACACACATACACATACTTATATATCACCTTTCCCTGTCCTGTCATCAGCTATACGGTCATGCAAGAGGAACATAATAAATAGTGTGAAACTAGCACTTACATAGCTGAAGATGTCAACTTGGCACTGTCAATTTGGCTGAAGCAAGAGACGCATCCTTTCCACTATTTCTTTTTCTTACATTTAAAGAGGACTCAAAGTCATATTTCCTGCTTTGCCAATGAATACCTCACGGCACTGCTGGCACCTAAGTATGCCGAAGTACTTGCTGTGAACTTGTAATTCAAGAAAGGATTCTCAATGACACCTGAAATATGACTTCAAAATGTTCATGGCTCGGATTTTTGACCCAATTCCTGTGTTCTGAATTGTGCCTCATTGTACCTTTTGCAATTGGCTTTACAAATGTCTGATGTTCCTGGACAGGACCCAACATACACTGAAGACAATTTCATTATACAAATCTATGTTGTTGAATGACTGCCAAGTCTAGGATAACATAATGTGCAATCACTGGCCTCCGCAGGATGGTATATGTATGAACTATGGACTCCATGCAAAATCTCTTTTCTCTTTATGCTTTTAGATGACAATGACTGTCTAGTTTTGAAAACTTGTGTACCCTAAACACTCGAAAAGCAGTGCTTTATTGTGCCCAAAGATGCTTTCTTTTCTTATTAGTAACTGTTAGAAGAAAATTTGTTTTGGAAACCAAGAAAAAAATGGGTATAGCTATTCTCTGCAGCATAAATTCTCCGGAAGGAAAAAAGCACAC
This sequence comes from Peronia verruculata, assembly GCA_038406235.1. Lineage (NCBI taxonomy): Eukaryota > Metazoa > Mollusca > Gastropoda > Systellommatophora > Onchidiidae > Peronia > Peronia verruculata. Next base: position 12,281 of record JBCAUA010828626.1, read on the forward strand.
ATAAGCTTCTTACTCCAGATGAAAGAGATCTTAAATACAGATTATCTGTCACTTTTAGATTCAACGTCAAATAGCGCTACTGTTTTGGTTACTTCAAGAGTAGTGTGTCTTTTGTGATTTTTCAACGTTATCACATGACTTTCAGAGGCTAGACTTGCCTCTGCGTTCATTGAGGGATCTTTGTCCTGAAAATCTCCATAACATTCTTTTGGGAGTTAAATAGCATAATATAATAGGAATTGCTCAGTGAACTGGAACTTGCTGTCTATCCATTGAAAACATAACCAAGCTTGCCAAGCTTGAAAAGTTACATCCGGAACATATTTCACAGATCTTTTATCGGACAGAAAATATATTGTTATACTGTCTCTAGCTCACGGTTTTTGTTGTTGTTGTTGTCAATATGTGAACATATCATTAGTGAGACAAACTGTTTTCTTGACCACATGGCTTTCATTAGTACTAGTTGGGAAAACCAAATAAAGCTTTGATTTGGTGAATATCATTTCATAGCTTACCTTCAAATCTCTTCTCCTTCTGCTTTATAAATAAAACGCTCGTCTCCAAGATCTGTTTTCACCAGTAAAATAAATTTAAAAAAAAACTAAATGTACTATCAGGGTATTTGAAATGTTCTGCATTTATTGCCATATATTCAGATAGCTAAAGCATGTTGAAGGCAAGTTCTGGGAATGTTATTGCAAACCATCTTCTAAATATCAGTAGGTTTCAATCGGATCCAGAGGAAATAGAATAGCTCATTGCCCCTCAGTTATTGTAGACGGCGCTGACATTTCTTCTCTTGAAAAGGATGCTGATTGTAGACTGATTATTTTATCTTTTTTATCAATGTTGCTGGCAGGTGTTATCTAAAATACCTTTCACTTGTTTTCTTAGCTGTCAAGATAGAGTCTCTGGCACTGATACTGCTCGACTGTATTATCAGGCAAACAACTTTGATCTTGTGTAACCCTCAAATGCATTCACTTGCGTTTCATTGTAATCTTCGGTTTCCTGAAATGTCTTTTTGATTCTAACCTCTATATGGCTGCTAGCCTAGTCTTAACCATTGAATTTTGTCCCAAATCCCACAATCAATATGACCATTACTTAGTCGTTATAGTAAAACTGATGGCAAACGACTGAGCCATTCATTAATTATTCAACCGAGATCTTTGGGATGCAAAACGCTCATAGAGAAAAGGTTCTTGAAGACATGGCATAGCGCGAAACTATTGAAACAGGTGATCATTGGTCTCAAGTGTTCTCTCCTTTATAGGAAAAACTACATTATGTATATTGCAAGATACAGGATGCGTTATGGCAAACGAATTCCAAATCTACTATATGTCACAAAAAAAAAGAAAAACTCTACAATATTACATTCAAATTTCTTATAATTTATGAGAAGTAAATACGAGGTCTACGAGAAATGTGACGTTCATGAAATAAGTGGAGTTTAATGATATGAATCAGAAACCGATTGAAAAGGACATAACAATGCATTCCACAATTCAATGCACAGTTTGTGGTGAAGTAGGAAAAAAGATTGCACTCATTGTCTACAATGGGTCCATGTCATGAAACTAGTTTCCGACGCTACTGCTTCTATGAGCGTAAAGGCGTCGGTAGCAGAACAATAATTATTGCATGATGAATTTACATCTGAATTTACAAAGAGCTTCAATTGGAAATCAGGACGCATGGGTTCATACCTCAAGAAGACATACCAATGACTGACTAAGTGTCATAAAAATCTTTACTGAATTTTAATTTAACTTCCCCATGTTTCAGTACTTCCCTATGCTTGCTATATACATGTAGTATGTATTAGCCTTATGGGAAGATATTTGTCTTTGGGAATGCACTGTCTGTGCTTTTAGGGGGAGGGGGGGGGGGGCAAAGAGATACTGATATAAAAGATGTTTAATACCACACAGCGTTAATGTGAAAACATTGTTTACTTTTCCAGGGAAAATGTCAAACTGAAGGCCCTTTTTCTGCAGGCAAATGAAATTATATATTATGGTTCCAATCTATC
>JBCAUA010828648.1:0-14319 GCA_038406235.1 Peronia verruculata
CCCCCCCCCCCCCCCCCCCCGACCTTAAATGTGGATTTTGCCCAAAAAATGCGATTTTGAGCTTTGTTTTCTTTTAAAAGTACTGCCTTTTTGGCGTGTAAAAATGGTATCAAATAGTTGCTAAGTCCATTCTAACGTGTTTGACCAATAATCATTCAACGATAGACATAGCGTATTGTCAATCAGGATAAAATAAGCTTACGTCCACAGAGCCATATAAAAAAGAAAAGCAAAAGCAGTGAATGGAGAGTGATGGTGAGGATGATGATGAGAAGAAGCTACAAGGTTCGAAAATTAGGCTGAGCAATATCCGTTTATCCACTCTCTACCGTAACGAATTTTATGCATTGTTATCTGTTGTTGTTGTTGTTGTTGTTGTTGTTGTTGTTGTTTTTATTGTTGTTGTATTTGACTAGTTGCCGACAAACAGTTGCCTTTATATTTTAATTATGATTTGATGCTAATGGTGGTGATGATGATGACTGATGATGATGGTGATGATCATAATGATGATAATGATGATGCACCTTTTTGTTGAACACTTGCCCTGAGGAAGAACCAGATTGGTTCGAATATTTTACTTTTACTTTTAACATCAAGATCAAGCTGTTTATATATGTTTTTTGCTTTTCTTGAATTGTTTACTTAATTGCCGGTGAGACAGTTTTATCATATTTTATAAATGATGATAGTGGTGATGAAAAATCAGGTAAAAATATGCTCGAAAATCTGACGCTCTGCAAATGTTATCGTCTATTAGCATTTAGTTGTTTGCTTGTATTGAGCCACTGAATTAGTTATCGATTGGCAGTCTCGCGACTTGATGTCCCTGTCGCATTTGTGTAACGATGATCATGGTGATGACTCTGTTGCCCTGACGAAGAGCCAAGCGGGCTCCAAAAAGTTGGCAGAGAATTTATCATCACAGTCAAGTTGTTTATAGATCTCTGTGTTATTTGTTTTTCTTGAATTATTTTGTTAGTTGCTGGTCAGACAGTTCTATTGTATTTTATAAAATGGTGATGATTCTACAGTCAAGTTGAAAATTTGGCAGAGACCATCACAATCAAGTTGTTTATAGATCTCTATGTTATTTGTTTTTCTTGAATTATTTTGTTAGTTGCCGGTCAGAAAGTTTTTATAAAATGGTGACGACTCTATTGTTGATGATTATGATGATGATGAACATGATGATGATGTTATTTGCTTCACTTTCATCCGATGCGTTCCCATTGCCATTCCCTTCATCCTTACTCAGTGGTATCCTCATCGATTACAGAATAAACTATCCACGAGTGAAAATCGAAGACTCCAGAACAACGGGGAAAAAATATCAGATCTACATCCTTAATCAAGTCAATGACGTGTCTCACACTCCCGTTTCCCAAAATAAGCTTACGTCCACAGCGCCATGTAAAAAGCAAAAGCAAAATCAGTGAATGGAGAAAGACCCTCGATGTTTTTTCCTTTTCAGCAAATTACACTTTCATGTTGAACACTTGCCAGAGAACAAGAATAGCACAGGCTTGCCAGTGAATCTTTTTTTGGACAGGTTTATGAGGGTTTCCTGGCCTGTTGAAAATAACTGCATGCTCGAATTTGACCCAGGAAAAATAATTATCTAAGTTGAGACGACATATTTATTACCATTTCTGAGCAGGTGGAGAGCTAATCATCTGACTGGATCTAATCCCTGGACAATTTGTACTGAATCTGGAAATTGTGAGATTGCTGACACAGTTCTAGACTTACCAGTGTAAAGGTAAAAAAAAAAAAAAAGAAAGGGAAGTCTCTTCATTTGTTATAAACAATATTATCTTTTTCATAGATGCGATCTCGAGCATAACAGCGTAATTCGTTTGCTTAACCTACTTAAGCAGCCTGAGTATGGAAGCTTATATCAGACATTCCATGTCTATGTCTGTTAAACATATCTATCTGTTCATTTATTAACTTAGCTATCCATCCGTCCCTTCATCTATCCATCCATCCATCCTTTCATCCACTCATCTATCCATTCATCCATTTATCCATCTATCTATCCATCCATCCATTCATCCATCCATCCATCAATTCTTCCTTGTTTTTTTTTTTTTTCTTTATGTCTTCGATTTCAAGCTCACTTTTGCATATATTCCTTAGAACGCTTCAAAGTTTCAGTGATGTAATGTACAGCACTCACTTTTTTATGTTTTTATTTATTTATCATTTGTTTTGCTTTGTTCGTGTTTTTATCTTTTTAAATGAAAAGATCGACAACAAAGATCACTTCACTTACAATGGAGGCCTGGGATTTAATCCGAACCTTAAATATTGTGCTTTATACTGACCTTGCGTAACATTTTGCTTAAAAACGCAACCGTGTCGAACTGTTCACTTTACTGCAAGGCGGCAGTCAGATTTCTAACTAAAACTAAACTCTAGACAATCGGTTGGCTTGCATTGTCTTCACCTCCCCCCCCCCCTTTCCACCCGAACCTTTTTTTTTTTTTTACCATGAAAAGTGTGCCGTCCATTGTCTTAGTCTAACTGAAATTGAATGCAGGTCAATTTGACTTTGATCTTAATATGTTAGCATGGACAGGTTTCTGCAAGACAGAAATAATGGTGACATAGTAAGTGATCTCCTAGGACGGTTTGCTACATGCACTGACATCGATTCACGCTGTAGACATTTGCAATATGAAATGATAACTAGACTTTTTTCCCAGGGGCAGGGGGGGGGGGGGGGCTGCTGTCAAACTGGATCTCACTGCCATTCATCACTTGTTCACTCACATACTGTTCCATTCACCGCTGTGTAGGTTTCATTTTCAGACAGTCTGAATTTTCCTGTAAATTGTTCACTTGAAGTGAAGTAAAGTTTGCATCAGTATAAAAATATATATATATAATATGTATTGGTACACAAAGATCTCTTATTGGATAAAGGTTCTACTCCAACTGTGGACACGATTTAATCTCCTACTGGTAAATCTAACCTATAAAGCTGATTTAGTGACAGTACAGTCTCCATCTGCAACTGCGTATACGCCATTTTTGGGTAGGAGACACTCTATGCCTAATACCTGGATACGGAATAATACTGGATTTCCAATTTTCAAATCTGGTAGGTTCTTCGTTTTCATCCTCATGGTGATTTTGATTAAACATTCTCGGTTATCAGTTCAACTACCACTGGCCACAGTATTTTCATCGTCCAATGTCAGAACATGACATCAGCAGTGTTTCCACACGATCTAATTTCTATGAAAACAAGGAACACATGCAATTAATAATCTACAGAAACTAAAGGTATAATGGCATTGCTTGAAATGGACTCAATTGCACTTTAAAAAATAATCGCTTATTTCCAAAGCTTAACTTAATATAGATCAGTTAAACACAACGGAGTACAAATAACTACCTCATCATAAAAGTAAAGAATGTGAGTGGAGAAATCTGATGGCCAACTGCATCAGATAACGCACAATTTCGGCTGCCCCTAACTCCAGTACTTCGGTTCCTCGTCTGATGCTTTAAGAGTCTGGGCGTGAATGAATTTCATTGTGAGGCAAAGAGAATAACGTAAAATATGTCAGGAATTCAAGATAAAAGATATGACAAATTCTAGACCTCTGCCTGTTTGTTCATTGCAATGTAAAGAACACAGGGGATAGGGTATGGTGTTTAAGTCATATACTAGTGAGCGTATGTTTGTCAGTATGGGTGAAAAAGAGAGAAAGAGAGTCTAGTATCTTCGGACTGGGGAACTATCCTCAGTGCTGTCAAACTAATGGAGCATATAATAGAGATGCCTAGCACAAGAGCCACTCGTAATAATTGTTGGCTTATGATTTGATGAAGGTTCCAAATTGTAAAAAAAACAGCAAACATGATAAGACACTCTTTTGTTTTATTTTACTCTATTAAAATTTTTTAGGGGGGGGGGAGGACTAATTTGTTTGTGTGTTCCTTATCCGCTTTGAAAGTAGATGGCATGTAAAAAATTAATGAAGGATAGAACGTTTGGACTCGAACGTCTGGCGATCTCCAGTGTCAGAATCCACCTTGAATGATTGCGTTCCTCTGGCAGAGACCACAAGGAGAAGTGCTTGAGTGAGAACAATGGGATTGACAAGGGGAGATAGTTCCAAATTTTGCACACATTCACTTCGAGTCAAGTAGCCGTTGTTACCAGTCTTGTGTTTACTGGCCTGCCAACCACACTTAGGCCACACAATGAGGTAGGAATCCAAATCCGTTACGCTCATACGATAATTGCCCATTTCATTTTCTGGCCCAAATTGAATTCAGGTCAGACTGGATACTGAGATGCTTTGTTTGTTTTGTTTGTTTGTTTATTTGTTTGTTTGTTTATTTGTTTTAAGCACATTGCTCTAGAAACATTGTTTCCAGCCGTGAACTTTAAAAACAACTTGCTGCATTTGAAATCAGACATGTCTGTGATTGTGTTAATGTAGTGACATGAAACATTTTTCCAGTTTTCTCAAAATGGCTAAAAATTACTAAACTGAACAACAATATGTTAGAGAAAGTGGCCAACTTGTTATCTTGCCTCTTGTTTGTTTGTTTTGTTTTGTTTTGTTTTTTGTTTAAAAAAAATGTTTTTCCTAAAAAAAAAAAAAAAATGTCTTGGTCACCGGTGGATCCCTTGCTATTCTTGTTTTGGCGGTTGCCTATAGAAATGAAAAGCAAATCTCAAGCAAAAAGTGCTTCATAGATATAACTGTCTATCATATCAGTCTGGTATATCAATAGATGTCTGTTCCACGAAACTAAGGACAGGAAAATGGTGCATGAGAGAGGAAGATGAAAGATGAGCAGCATGAAAGATGATAGATAAAATGCTGCAGTAGGCAAGAAATGAAATTCCTGGAATTTGAAGAAGGCCAGATATTCGGAAGGAAACACTGCACTGTTTGTGTGCTTGAGTGACTGACAGGGGTATGTCATGATTGAGATATGTAGGGCCAGACAACATTGAATCTCCTTGTACTAAAGAACGGTGTGAATGGGGGGGGGGGGGGGGGAGGACATAGGGGGCAGTTCGACCTTGTTGTTTAGACACGATAATAAGGACATGCTCATCTCTATCTGTGCACTCATATCACACCTTGCACTTGTGTAAGCCTCATACACTTTAGCACACGCACACATACAACAAATACATATGTATATTTACCATGATTTCAAAGTATACCCGCACTTGATCGCATTAAATATTACATACAGGTACAAGGCCACTTGAATTCCATTACGATAATTATTTTTCGACCACGGTTAGAACTCTGCACTCTGCCACTGATGATATTTGTAGACAAGCAATTAAAGATTCTCCTGAGTGTGAAATTTAAAGAACGACCCACTTATCATCCTTTTTCTCTCAGCCTCTCCCTCCCTACCATTTCCTCTCTCTCTCTCCCGCTCCCCCCTCCTCTCTCTCTCTCTCTTACTCTCTATCTGACGCTATTTTCAGGGGGGGGGGGGAGTTTTTAGATATAGCTACAGCTTGTTCTTTGATTCTTTGTCTTTTTCTTCATTGCCGCATTTGAATTCCATTATCTTATTTATTTCTGCTGATACAAACCAGATCTGTGCTATTTGTTTCTTAGGGAATGGCTGTATTAATTATGCTCAGCTTTATTGTTGACACTTTTTGTGAGCTCTATGAGTCTATGGAAAGTTTTTCATTTTTTTTTTCTTCTTGCAATGAAACTAAGCGTTGCTTTGAATACGTAACTTTAAGTTCGGACTGTGTCAGTATAGTCTCAGTAAAGGCTGTTTTCCTTTTCTTGTTCAGTTGCAGCTTAATTATGGTTTCTGTTGTTGTGATTTGCTTATTTTCTTTCTTTCTTTCTTTCTTTCTTTTTTTCACTGTGATTGTATCCATGTGCAGTTGCCTTTGAAGTAACAAAAGGTAGGCTCCATAAGAGAGGAAATTTTCTCAATATGAGCTGGGATACACGTGCAGCCAACCACCCTACAGCATGCCACTGCCGCTATAACAACAACAACAATAACAACAAACGAATGGCGGCAGCTGCAGCGAGATGTTGGCGCGGACAACGTGTCTGTGGATGAGGTAGCCATCATTGTTGTCAAAGCCACCGCTGCAGCCGCTGGTGCGCTATTCAGTTTGCCCGGTTGATTTCTCAGATACCTTCGGCACAATTTGAATAGAGGAATCCAAGCTATTAGGACGGATGTTTCTACAGCCTGCTCGGATTTTCATTTACCCCCCCCCCCCTCCTCCTCCCCCTTCTATTTCTCCTCCAAAATCCCTCCCCTACTCCCACTATCTTCGTCTTCCATTCATTCATATGACTGGGTGGGAGCGGGAATGGGAATGAAAAGACCTGACGGGGAGGGAAAGGGGGGGGGGGGGGGTTAAGACTTAGAAGCGGGTGGAATTATTCAATTTCCATTGTTGTGGGCTCAACTCTATAATTTTGTTGGCCAACTATTTTGAATGCTTGATAATAAACAGAAAGGATTGGTTTAAACAAGTTTGAATCCGTGTAGAAAGAAGACAAAACCATATTACATGTATATTGATATAATATTGCTATTGATGAATGGGGCCACAGCTATATAGGTCACGAACAGACAAACAGATATTATGGTGCGTTAATAAATGACTGGCCTGAGGGGAGCTGTCATCGTCTAAGCTATAGGATCAGAGTGAGAATGATAAATTCACGTTACGCTACTAAACTTGTTAATCCATCGGAAATGATGAGGATCATATGGCCATCCTAAGGTTTTGATTGCGTACCGAGAATGCATAAATGGCCAATTAATTAGATCCATGTTCCCCTCGGACGGAAGGTTCTTTGGCAATTAGGACACTGAGTGATAGATGCCATCACCTGGAACAATAATACATTGTTTTTCTGATGCGGTGTTGCACTTGATTGCGATCGAGGACACGCCAGGTCAAGTAGATATGTTGGCACTGTGTTTTCTTGGTTGTCAGCGCTGTCTAGCTACTGAGGCTATGTTGACTCTGCAGAGTTTTGCGCCTTGTGAATATAATTATGTCAGCTACTTCGCTCTGCCAACTGGGTTTGCTCCCAATCAAGTATTGGTGCCGATGCTAAAATCCTTTAACAGTTAATTTTTTCACACTGGCACTCCGCAGTGAGACGTGGTCTTTTAATAATACTATTCGGTCGTATGTTTTAGTTATAGTCGGTTCTTCTGAGGTTCTTCTCATACAAGATTCACTGAGTCTGATGTCTGGACAAAACAAAAATAAGAACTGAAAACGCAGTGGAATATAATGTGAAAGGGCTATGACTGAGAGTTTACGATGCTTAACATGTTATTATTAAAAACAAGAGCTCCTTCATCTGACTTGGTTAAAAGACATATGCTGCAGTTTTCATCAGACGTGATTCTCCGAGAAAACTCGCAGATTTTAAGGGAAAAGGTACAACTTTGCAATACGATAATGATTTTGATACACTATGATATAGCATCTGTTAGAAAATCTGTAGTCTGGGCCGAGCAAGCGAGACAAAAATCTATGATTACATTTTGTTATCACTAAGCAGTGGGCTTTCTCTCAGTGGTAGAGAAAAAAAAAAAAAACTACGTTAAATTGGACACTACAACTTTCATCTTCAGGAACGTACATCCGATTAAGACTAGATTTAGGTTCAAGTTTCTGACTGAGATTACCCTAAGTTATCAGTCGAGCATCAGAAAGATCTGATGTTGTAAGACTGGTTTGACTTTAGAAAACATATTAACAGATCATAGCTAGATCTACTTGACCTGGCGTGTCCTCGATCTCAATCAAGTCCAACACCGCATCAGAAAAACAATTTATTATTGTTCCTGGTGTTGTATTTCGTCTTTATCTTTTTATGACTTTTTTTTAGGATAGATGGAAGACAGGGGAGGGAGTGGAAAGGGGGGGGGGACAATTTCTCGCGCTCCTCCCCTCCTTGCCTTTACTTTTGTTAGCTCTCGAGGTCTTTCTTTCTTTCAGAAGTTTCTTTCTTTCTTACTTATTTCGGGATGTTTTATTGTCTCTTGTCTCTCTCTCTCCCTATTTATTATTCTTAACTTCAAGAGTTTCTTCTATCTTTTTCTTTGGACAATGGTTTTGTGGGGGTCGGGTGGTGGGGTTGTGGGAAGGGTAAATAATGGTGAATGATAATACTGGGCACTTGAGGGAGGGGAGGGGTAAACCAGGAATGAGAAATCAGGCGGGAATTCCGTCCTCTATGTTCAGGTGTTGTCTTGGCCTGTATTTCTTATCAGTGACAACTTTAGTCATTCCCGGCTGATAACGCACTAGGGTGACTGATCCTATTCTTTCTTTCTAGGAGTCGATCAAGTGATCAACGAAATCTGAAGAGAGTGGGGGCGGAGGAATAAGAAGGAAAATCGGGTAGGGTAGGGAGGAGGAAGTCTAAAGTGTAATACAGGATTAGGTACAAAAATGGTGTGGGAAGAGGTTTGGTATTTCCATTCTTTGTTTTTCTCTGCCTCTCTGTCCCTTTCCTTCTTTTTCTCTCTGTCTCTCTGTCTCTGTCTCTCTCTCTCTCCCACTCTTTCCTTTAATTTTTACTTTTGCTTTAATTTTTACTTTTGAAATGCATAATCCAGACATTTCGAAAGTCCTAAGTCAAAAGAAATTTGACATGTCACACTTTAAAAGATATCATCAGAAACTGTGTGAGATTAAACAAAATTGCAAATGTGCAGATTATAACTTGAATGCAGAGGGGAAAGTCTAATGTTTTTTGACACGCCTAACATACCTCCTAAATTGTCTAGTAAATCTTTCCTTATTGTTTATATATTAAGCTGAAAGAAAGTTGTCTTTAGAATGACCACTTGGAAAAATATTGGATGGTTTATTAAGACATACGGAAACCAAGAGCTGTATAAAAGTTTGAAATGTGTTCGTCCCACCATTGCAGATGTATGGTTGTCCCATTTGGTTTTCAATGGACTATAACTATAATGAACCTTCTTCAATTAGCTCTCCTCTTCGTCTTCAGAAGAAAGTTAGCCTAAATTTAATTTATCAAACTTTATTTTCGAGTTTTACTAAACGGATCAACTTATCTTGAAGTCTGTGCAGTCATCAAGCCTGATCTTCATCAACCACAGTTTTAATTTCTAAAAATTATTTTTTAACCTCTTTGATGCTAAGAATGGAATGCTAAGACAAACCAGAACATTTTTTTCCAGTTGTCGGGCCATGCGGGACATAGCAGTTCACCACAGTTCACAAACCGGAGGTGTACCATAAAAAATATGGAATCATCGCGGGATCGTAAGACAAATACAATGCTTATACCTTAAAAATGGTGTAATACAATGGACGTTGCAGTTAAGAGAGACATCATTAGCCATGATCTACTGATTTCATCCCTTGCATGTAGATTGAAGGGCATGTAGGAAAGAAAGGGAGAAAGCAGCTAAAATGGGTAGGGTTATGTCATATTTACAGAATCAGAAGAGGGTCAAACAGGCCTAAAAACCGTATTACTTTTAGGGCAGTTCCACTGAAAGTTGAAAACACATGTAAATAGGGAGATCTGGAGAGAGAGAGAGAGAGAGAGAGAGAATGAAGAAGTGTGTGGGCTCCGGCATGAGAGTGTGTGTAAGCTAGTACAAAGGGGAAGGGGTGTATGATAGAACAAAGGGGGGTGTATGGTAGAACAAAGGGGGGGGGTGGGGCGTGAAAACAGTCATGGCTGTATCTACAAAAGCAGGATCGTAGAAATGAGTAGTTAATGTATGTATATATATGTGTGTCTGCGTGCATGTTCAAGTGTAGGAATATAAATGCATATAATGAAAAGGATTAGAGTGGCGAGGAGAGGGGACGACAGGGTAAGAGATTAAGACAGAAGTTGATACCAGCTGTTACTGCCAGTTATGAGTAATGCTCAATTATAAACGTGGATCACCTGTGACCAGAGTTACTCAGCTGGTAATAGATGCATGCAGAAACATCCTCCCCACCTCCCTTATACAGTAATGTAGTACATGAGATAACCCTTATTAGACCTGTACAAGCATGAGAATAGACAAAACAAAGTTCGAAATTATGAAATTCCATACCGATGTCCGTCATAAGTGTAATCCTTCACATGTGAATAAACTATTAATAGTTTGACCCTCTAGTTGAAGCTGAAGTTGAATCTTTTAAATTATTTTTTATTTATTTTTTTTTCTGTCTCACCAAAACTAATGATAATGCTGATAATAACATTAAAAGCCATGGTTATAATCGGCTTCTAATCTTAAGGATCAGAGAAATGCTTTACAGAATACAGATTTGTGTAGCAAACAAATGGCCACATGAAAATGCCTCTTTGTAGTAAATGAACGGTTGTATCCACACAGGCAAATGTTTGCATACGTGATAATAAGCATGCTCTTTCTTACATTAGTCTTACTCAAACCCATACATAATGTATTATTAGGTTCTTTCAAAACTATAATTGGGAAATCTACTCACTCTAAAAGAAAGAAATTACTAATATATATATATATATATATATATATATTGGGAAGCCACGTCTGATGCAGTATGTGCGCTCCTGTAAAAAAAGCAAATCCACTTTTTTTTTAATCGAAAGGACTTCAGTCATAAATGGTTTCCTCACTTCTTTGACCAAGCTTGAATGAGAGTGAGTTCTACAACCATAGCCATAAACGATTCAGATGTTAGATATAGACTGCAACCATTTCTGGACAGTAATCGACTTTGACACTCGGACAGAACAAGCGTTGAACTTAACAAACTGGGTATGCCGACGGAACCGACTTAAGCTTGTGTCCATCATGGCTTAAGATACTGGGTCTGACTGACAAAGTTCATGAAGATTTTACGAAGTTAAAAAATATCATGAAGTCATTGTTGACAAGTAAATTTGAAAGGGAAAACAGTAAATATCAAAGCTGTAGGCCTATAATTAAACAGAATTCCATTGAATACTGAATAAAAATACATTAAAAGAAAACTAGACACAGCAACAACTATAACAGTAGTTTTTAAAAACAAATGTGAATAGTCTTTTTTGCATAGTGTTATAAAGCAGTAGACTACATTCTGTGGTTACGAGGAATAGTGGAACGTGTCAATATAGCAAGTGCTTAACTTAATGAACTGATGAGGCTGACACTTGACTTCTATTCCCAGGTTTGGTTACACAATTACATATAGATATGATATAATGTATCAGCCTGGAGGGAAACGTTCACCACGAAACAGGAGCTGTGGCCGTGAACTTTGAATAAACCTGGACTAGGTCATCGATATGTTGGCTAAACGAAGGAATGTACTTCCTACCTATTTTCAGTAAAACTCATCATAGACTGTACGATAGAATTTGCTATGTGTAAAAACGTGAAGCAAATAGGTGTGCCCTAGTCTATGTGCCACTATAGACACAGTGAGAGTCAATAATGCGAACAACATGAAGACGAGGTGAAAACTTGCATCAGCCTTGATCAAAGCTTGGAGAAAAGTCCTAGCACTTTGTGAAATCATAAACTTTACATAATTGGTATAACATAATTGATTCCGCATAACTATAAAACGGATCTTCTGGTGTAAGGTAATGGACTGGACACGGAAGATCAAAAGAATATTAAATGTATACTAATAGAAAGACAAAGCTATTTTGTATAAAGTTCTGTAAAACGTTGAAGAAAAGAAAAATATTCCACTCTGAAATAATTCTATAAAAAAAAAAAAAAAAGCAACAGCTCTTGTGGATTCGCCAGCCTCACATAGATATTATTAGTATATGTCCACATTACCAACGAGCTCACACTAGTGTGCTTTTCTATGATGCAGTTTCAGGTTTGAGAAAACATGGTGTACCGCCTGGTCCGGCTATGCCCATTAAAACAGGGCGCGTTGTCCTAGAGAGCATTCTCTCTAAGCATCGAAAATGTCAAGAAACGTCAGATCAGATGTGACGATGGACCAGACAATGTAAATATCCAGGTGGGTTTCAAAGAATCGGTTCGATTACGTAACTTTTATTACGTATACACTCTTCTGGGACTGGAACGCTAATTAGGGAGGTTCGTTGAGATGTGGATCCGTCTAGAGGCATCTTTTGGATACGCATTATTTTGATAATGAAAATAGTAGAACATAAGGTTTCGGGAAAAACCCGATTGAATTTCTTTCCGGAAGTGCAGGCAGAATTTGAGGTAAACTTGCGACACTCGCAGTCTCTCCACTGGGCAAGGTAAGATAAGACTGGTGTCAAATGATCTAAATATTAGATTTTGGTTGTAGGTCATTTGACACATCAAGCTGGGTAGGAATAGGCATTACTATTTTGCCACATGTCAATTCCGCCTTTACTGTGTCACATTCCAAATTACCGTCTGGATCCAAATCCACGAGGAGACTCTTCCTGCTTCCATTCTAGAACAAGTTCCTGCTTCTTATAACCACTTACCACATTTCTCGCTGTAAATAATCTTATAGCTCTGAACTAGATTTGATCTTGAAGTCCATGGTCATGGTGGGAGACAATAATTTCATAGAATACTGATAACTTATGAATCATATCTACAGAATCACAATGAATGCCCAAGTGCTATCGTTTACAAGATTTTGCCTCATTTCCGGGCGGAGCTGAAGCGGAGACAAGGCCAAGGTCATGGGTTCCGGCTTGAAATACGTCCGTCATTTTCCTACATCATCATTAACACTACTCACTATTACATGTATTATTATTTGGATGGCATCTAGGTTCAATAGACTATGAGCCTGTCATTCATAATCAAGAGTTTTCATCATAAATTTCCTACCCACTGTAACTGGTCAAGTCAAAATGAGAGGCAAACTTTCTTTGTTCGATGGAATTTCCCAAAATATCGATGAACTCTACTGGCACTATTGCGTCATGCTTCGCGCTGTTTGACACAGTAACCGTACTGCATCAAAGCGAGAAACATGCGATGTGTCTCATCAGATAGATCTAGTTATTATGAATTCTTTTGTTTTGTTCCTAAAGGCGACAAAGATGTTCAAGAGAGTTGTAAAAGAATGCTGTGGGTATGGGTATAAGACTGTAGGTTAAGGCAATCCATTATGTTTCTGTCACTTCAAACATTTAAATTTGTGAGATCTCTGTGTCATAGTCTCCCGTTATATGGGAGATGTTTATAAGGCAATATAACTGAATAGTTCATTTGGGAATTAAGAAAGAAAGAATGAATGAAAGAGTGAAAAATAAAAGCAACAGAATAAAGCAAAAAGAAAGCAAGACAGAAGGAAAAAAGTAAGAAAACAGAAAAAGAGAGAAAGATAAACAGACATAGAGATAGATAGACAGACAAACAAACAGGAAGAAATATGCAATTTGAACAAAGAAGTCGATTGATTTAGCCTTAAATAATCAAGCCTAGTCCCGGATATTTTTCCGCACACCTTTATACGAGTATATATGAAATGAGAAAGAAAGATCGAAACAAAAACTGCATTTGCATCAGGAATAAAACTTAATGACATGTGCTCCTGTATTGTGCTTTTTTCAAACGGACCAACCAAATCCATGTTGCATATTAGGCCTCATTTTGTTTCAGTATATTTTGTTTGTAAAAGAGAGGAACAGAAGAATGTGAGGAAAAAGAAGAAAAAACAATGCGTCTGTCTGTGTGCGCTTTGTGCCAAGACTCGGTGAGCAGTCAGCCTCACGTGCCAAAAGCGTTTATTGCATGTGATAAGGGTCCTTTGCACGCTCTGCTGCCTCCGTGTTCGGCACTTCAAGCATGAGAGCCCCATCTCTTTATCGTGGCACCAGATGGTGCTATCTGAATCATACGATATTGGAAAACGGTTTTTTTTTAAAAAAAGGGGGGGAGGGAGGGGGGAAAAGCGGGTGTGACACTGTCGGTGTTCCAAAATTATTCATACTTTTCGACCTGGAAAATTCCACGCGTTATAGTATTAATAATTATGAGTCTTACTAATAATGTTACAGCATTAGTGTCGCTGTGACAGAAAATAAAAACAGAAAAATATACTCCTTTCAATATACTTGCTCATCCCTGCTCCACTAAAACCAGTGTAACGTCTGTGGGTGACTCTGTGCCTCAGAACTGGCTCTCACTCACACATGAACAGCCTATCGGCAATCATGAGCTGTCTGCCCTCTCATCGTCGGAGAGGACGAGAGTATCGAAAGAAAGAAAGAAAAAAGGAAAGAAAGAAAGAAAAAGGAAAGAAAGAAAGATAGATAGAAAGAAAGAGAGAAAGAGAGAAAGAAAGAAAGAAAGAAAGAAAGAAAGAAAGAAAGAAAGAAAGAAAGAAAGAAA
>JBCAUA010828670.1:0-14318 GCA_038406235.1 Peronia verruculata
GTTATTGCACTTGTTTGTTTTCAGGCATATTTCGTGTGTGGCTGCTAAACATGTTAGTTCTGTAAAGCGCTTCGAGCTCTACGGGGGTGAGGCGCTATATAAATGCCCTTTATTATTATTATTATTATTAAATATTTGAAAATAGTTTTTTGGCTGACATCAATATGTATAATCAGATCATTTCACATTTTGGGGATTTTCATTCAGAATCTCTGTTTCAAATCAAATTTATATTTGGTGTTTACTTTTGCAACGAATCACCAAGTGATGGTTCATATCTTCATTGCAAAGGTGACTTACCTCTTTTTAGCTTCTTTTGACTCCTTGTCACTTTTATCTTCTTTCGTCTTTTTCATGAAACCAGGCATCCATTTCTTGCCTTCAGATTTAGAACTGTAAAGTTATTGTCAAATGACATATTATACATTTCTCTTATTTCATGAAGAGCAGCATGTGAGCATATTGCAGGAATTTTAGATTCACTTTAAAAACAATGAGCTGTGTTACTGCAAGCTGATATGATTTAAAATACAACTGATAAGGTCAAAATAAAATGAACACTTCAAAATTCATAAGTCAACAGACACCTTCAAATACTTCCACAGATACACCATACCACACATGTTATTAAAAACAAATCCCACTCCTCTGGGAGGAAAAAAAAAAATAAAAAAATGCAACTGATTATCAATTATTCTAAAACCTCCCACTAAATACAAGGTAAAAATCTACTTTAAAAAAAATGATAAGCTAACTGATAATTCACATCATGCTAATATTCAGTCATTTTCAAAGTGGAATCAGTGCTATTCAAAAACTGTAAACTTTTACATCTTGATCAATGACTTTAGTACAATTGTCGCGCATCAAATATTCAGTTGATCGCTATGATGAATAAAAATAAAATCACTAAAAATGTCTGCATTTTCTACAAAGTATTTAATATTGGTGCCAAGAACCTTAATTTAAAACAGAAAATAAAAAACTGCTAGTTTTTAGCATACGTTGTTGGTTCTTCTGGTTTGGGTTTGCTTGGCTCTGGTCTTTGTTGTGAAGGTGATTTATCTCCTCCTTTACTTCCTTTGCGAGCTGATGATCTTTCTCCTGCTGTTGATGTCAGAGAGGGCTGAGTCTGGTAAGCAGGTTTAATGCCATTGCTGGGTCCTTCCTCCATCTCTGTGGTACCTGCAGACAACCATTTGAAATGTTTAAAAAAATGACAGATGCAGAAAAAAAAAGGCAAATGTGACCATTCAAATTTAGTGTATTTGATTGAAACAAAATCACACAACCTGACCATATATCCCACAATCAAGGAAATAGGTTGAAATATCAAATTTTTCACAAATAGTGATAATTCATGAAGATTTTGCCCTACATCACTTCTCGACTGGCCTATGGTGGAATCTGACACTGAGCCATCAATATAGCTTTTGTGAAATGGGGAAAAAAAAAATGTGTACTTCACTTTGATGAGGATGGTATTTACTAGTGCTGGGCCAAAATCCGGATTGTAATTTCGGTAACCAGTTCCAAAGCTCGACTTAAATAACTAAGTTTTCCAGTTTATCCAGGTCATTTACCCAGATTTGCTTATCAGGTTTCTATCCACTCATCAGATAGACCTACATTTACCTGACCCAAGCATTACCACTTCCCCTATCCACCTCTACTGCATGGCATGTTGGTTGGTTGTGATTACAACTAGCCTAGCTTTGTCTTGTCTACTCTTCACATGGTGTTTATACCAGTGCATTGAGTATTGAGTGTAAGAGGGAGGGGTTGGGGTTGGGGAGAGGGAGTGAGAGCGCTAAGGTTAGGCCCATACTTCTGCGTCAATGTAAAAGATCAAAAGCATCACCGCAAACAGCGGGAGAGGAGGGGAGGGCAAGAAGTACTGTAACAGTCATACACAACCACTTGCCGTACGAGAAGGGCATCACAGGCAGGATTTCAAAGGGGGAAATTGTGAGCACAGACTGCTACCGACAAACAATATCTAGGTAAACTGTAAACTGTCACATGGGGCCAAAAAGGTTGAAAACCAATTAATTCGCAGGCTGCGTTTGCAACTGAATTAGGAGCCGAGTTGCTTTGCTTAATAGCAAAAACAGACTACACAACAAACCAAGCTTGAAAGAATATTAATTTATAGTTTACCTGTATCTGAAGATGTTATTCATCAACAGAGAACCTGAGTATAATGATACATGAATTGCCAAATGTAATATCTTGCGCCGGAGAACCTTTTGGCATGGTTCTGTTCTTTAATAAAGTGCCAAAATAAAGTAGACAAAAACATGCAGACAAAATTTCTGAAGCAGTTGAATGAATGAACAGGGGAGATATCAAGATCCATATTAAGGTGTTGAAAGGTCGGACTATCCTATTATAGGTCAGCATGTTTACTAGTGTCTAGTATTGTTTACGTTTAGAATGTGCTTGTGTTGTATAAACTGAAATAAAACAATGAAGCAACAATTCGCGTGCTGCACTTTGCAGCAGTTTATTGGAGGGGGGGGGGGAGGATAAATGCAAACGCGGTGCATAATCAAGAGAAACCGACGTTTGACTGCGGCTGAGCGGGCGAGAAGGGACTAGGCCTAGCACTGGTTCATTGTACTAGAACAAATCAACTTCAAAAAGCAAGTAACGGGTTGCTGCCCAGTTTAGACCTAAACTTACATCTGTTATTCGGTGTTACTTCCCGTGCAAGTAGAGCCTCGCAAACGGAGGAATTCATTGGTAGAACTGTTAGCTCTAGTTATCGAGTTCTCGATTTTTTGAAGGGACTAGATCTAGAACTGTCGTTTTAACTACAACAGACTACACTGCAAACTTAGCTTGATTTACTTTGTCATGTGTTGGTATTTGAAGACGTTGACATGATTCTGTTCTTTGACAAAGTATGAAAATAAAGAAACAACAACATGCAGAAAAGATAGAGAAGCCATTGAATGAATGAGTATGGGATCTTTAATTACAACATGTTGTGCAACGGTCGGACTATCCTTGTATAGATCGGCATGTTTAATAGTGTTTAGGACTTTTTGTTTGTTTGTTTGTCTGTATGAGGGTTTGACACATCAGCACGATTACGGCTATATTGTGTAAAACATGGTAAGATATGTTTACACGTCAAGAAGAAGAGCGGAAAGAAACTGGGACAGAATACAGGAGCAAGGAGAGAGAGAAGAGATGTTTCCCCTAGAATGTCAAGGATGGCAGTCCATGGGAGACACCCCACCGATGGTGGGCTTACACCCCCTGCAGGTGAGAGCAGAGAACCTACTTATAAACCCCAAGCCCCCACGGGGGGTTAAGGACTGTGTAGTATTATGCTTGTCTTGTAAAATTGGCCATAAGATTTGACATAAACCAAAACAATGAAATAACAGGTCATTATGCCGCACTCCAGCCTAGGTTTCTGATGAGCGGAGGGGGGAAGGGGTGGGAGGGCTAAGCGTGCGTGTCGCGCACAAGTGGGGCAGACACAAAATTGTGACTGAGCGGGCGAGCTGGCGGACGAGTCATGTGTTATAAGGTAGCCAAGCAGCTCGTTATGCTAGGACAGATTTAATTCAAGAACAGAAATCAGTTTGCAGGTTCCTGACAAGAAAACGGGTAAAACCCAGTTTACACCCAGTTATTATGAACTAGATAATTCAAAAATCCAGTCTTTCAAATCACTGTGGAAATGCATAAAACCCAGTTTTGACCCAGTTAATGCCAAGTGGGTAACTAAAAAATCCAGTTTTATCAAAATCCAGGTTGATGCCCAGCACTAGTATTTACTATGATTCCTAAGGAGAAGGGTGCAGGTCCTGAAAATAGGCCTTTGGAACTAAAATATCCAAAATGGGTTTTAGTATTTTTATACACTTTGAAATCTTCTCATACTAGAAAAACAACGGATGGGGCCAGAAACATATGCTTCATGCCCCAAAACAGCACGAACACAGCACCACTAAATGACTGCACTGAGAGTTTATGAAAAATCAATTGCAATTTTCACAATATGTATGATTTCTTCAATTTTTTTCCCTAAGGCATTTTTATTTCTCAACCGATTGCCTTTTAAATTGGAATATACATTTTCCATAGCATATGTTTCAATAATATACATCGCTTTTCTAAATTCTGTTTCCATTTTTGAAGGATAATTAGATATTTGGTGGAAAATTGCAAAAAATTTACATCCATCAATATACATATTTCAAAAATTTATAAAAATTATTCTATGTTATATAAATACCAAATAAATGCACTTTGTCTTTTACATAGGGTATATTGCAAAATTTCACACTATTCCGTTCAATACATTAGGAGCCTTAGGCTTTTGAAAATAGCTAATTTTCTAAACACAAAATCCTATATGGTAGTGTTGTCATGGCAACTGGATGCAAAATAATTTTTTTTTTCCACACTCTTCCTCTAATTTGGACATGCTGAATCAAAATTTGAAGTGTGAAAAATCCCTACAAGCATTCAAAAAATCACTCTCGGGAGGACTCCCCCCCCTCCCCTTAATTTAAGGCCAAAGCCAGCAGTTAAAATCACTGTTGAGGGTCAAAATTGTTGATTTTGAATTCTAGCAAAATTTTTCTTCTTTGACCTCTTATTGATAGAATGCATTTTTGGTTCAAAAGTTGATTCTGAGGACCTAAAATTGCCATTATTGCACAGTGAGGTAAGTGCACAACTGTTTATTTTACTAAAATGCCCTCATTTCACAGCCCAGACAAGGAACTTAGCATTGCCTAGAACCCTTCAAATTTAGTATCAATATAAAATCTGATCTTTTTCCTCTTAACCAATGGTAAACTTTCCTTCCTTTAATGTAAATTTCCATGCCTATACACCCATTCATTTTCACAGTGTCGTAAGAAACTTACACATTCCATTTCTCCCGTCACAGATAGTACTATACTTCCATATATGGACTGATCACGTATGACCTGTGAGCTCGTGGGCCACACACTGGCCAGCGAGCAAAGCTTGATTGTCTCTACTGGCTCAATGTGTGCAACTAATGCAGTTTAAGGACGTTTCCACTTGTAACCTATACCATGCTGAATGTTTTGCTGTTTGTTTTTTTTTTCAAGCTGTTAGTATTAGAAACAGACTAAGAGGAGGGTTTTCAGGAAGAACATGAGCCAGAAGGCAGAGATAACTGGAGGAACTAGAGGGAGGGTCCTACCTGTGTTCTTGGTGAATTCTGAAGTGAATAATCATCGTGGGAGAAGAGACTGACACTCACTATACTTTTAGAAAATTGCAATTTACTCAAAATGTGCTTTTATTGCAACAAAACCCAGATTTTGTAAAATCTGTCCATGGATTTATTTGAATCTTACAGGACACGTGCAGCAATGTAATCTAAATATTCTGTCTGATGATTTTTTTCAAAATTCGAGAGCTTTTTGTTTTTTACAATTTTTTTTCTTTTCAAAAATGTGAAAATTTGCATTGTTATATAGTGGAATTTTACAAAAAAGCAATAAATACATTTTACATTAATATCCAAAAAACGATCAGACAAAATCTTTATATTGAATGCAACATTTGGTTGTTTTCTGACTGATGGTTTATGAGAAATGTGGGTTGAAAAGTACGGGAAAAATAAAAAATGGTGACTGTTTTCATGCGTTTCCATGGTAACCATGAGGATTTTACACGAAAAACTACCCCAGAATAAATGAGGAACACACTTCCAACACATTTATAGTATTATGCTAAACTAAAAAATGTGGACTTTGGCTTTCACTGCCGACCTTGGCCTTAATGCTAAGATGCTCATATGTTTAGAGGGTGACCCAGAGGGTGCTTTGAACTAGTAGCCCTCTTGGATGCTTCCCAGCAAGCTGAGAACATATGTGCATGTCTCCGCTGGGTATATCAAGGTAATAACAGACACTGAAAAGTGCTTAGAGCCTGTATTATAACAATGTCATACAAATTCTACATACTATTATTATTATAAAAAACAAACAAAAAAAAAAGAAGAAGAAAAGAAGGCAAAATAAAAATAAAACAAAACAGACAGAATGTACAGGTATGTGATACACACATTTCAGTAAGCACTAAAAGTAGCATGTAAGCAAACTACAAAAAAAAAAAAAAAAATGAGATCACTTCAAACTCATGTCCCATTATTAAAATGACAGAAAACAAGAATATAGTCAGCTAGGAATCTCTGAGTGGGTCTAATAATGATAAGTAAACCACTCAAAGTGTATCTATTAACTGACATATGATGTTTCAGCTATGTACCTATCTCCTATCTGACATATGATGTTTCAGCTACGTACCTATCTCCTATTTGACCATTATGACAACGACAAACAGATAACTGTACTTCTCTCAATAAGGTCCATAGATACTAAACAATTAAAAGAACATGCTGAGTTTAGCCCATATAGTGTATTATCATTATCCATGATGATATGGAGGCCCCTGTGATTATGCCAAGATAATCCCTGCATCCAACTGCAAGGCAATCTACAACTTAGTTTTAGTTTATCATGACAAAACAAATCACAACAAAGTGATCCTTTCCTCTTTCATTTCTCTCCTCGGTTCTCAATATTTACCTGTAGCAACAACAGGCCTGGTGGGTCTATGAGCCTTTTCCCTGCGAGGCCTGGCCTTGGTGATATGCTCCAAGGGGCGAGCACTGACTGAGGGAAAATCACCAAAATCACCAGCCAACTTTTCTGTGGATCCTCGAGGAGTACTCTCTGTAAATGGAAATAAAGAGAACATTCAGAGATCCAGTCCAAGAGGTTCAGTCCCTACCATGAGTTTTTTCAAAGAATTATTATGTCTGCATTTGGAGGATTCTATCTGTAGGCCTATATGGAAGCAAAGATGGATTAATCAGAAGTCTAGATTTACTCCAGGAATACCTGTTTATGTTTGGAGGATTCAAAAGAAATAACATTTCTCTGTAATGAAATGCCACAGCCTTTTCAAAATAATAAGTGACATGGACCATTTCAACTGCATTGGTTGTGCCTCAAAATCTACATGCATACACTTATACCCCCCCCCCCCCCCACACACACACACTCCTCCCCCCTCAAGAAAATAAGATGAATAAATTTTCTAAAAATGCACGAAGTTACGTTTATATAGTTAGTGCATTTTAATGTCACCCCTTAAAAATAAATTCTTCCTCCTTCCTGCACGCACCCCCATCCCCACCCCACTCCAATCCGCCACAAGATAAGCAGTGTCTCTGCATATAACCATGGTGGCACATAAAGTTGTCTGTCTGTGTATCAGCATGTTCATCCATCGTTTGCTGTATCCATTAATTTGACCGTGGCAGTAAAAAATTGTTAGTATGGCAGTCCGCTCATTAGGTTACCTATCTTTCGGTCTTTGATGTTAATAAGATTATGTTTTGCATAGACTCCCTTACATTTTTGTCAGTATGTATCTGGCACAGTATTTAGACCGTGAGGAATTTTCTTAAAGCAATGAATTTCGCTATAGACTCTCTAATGTTATGCTAAAATGGAATGAAATGGTCTGCAGTACGCCCGTATGATTCTTTGTACCACAACACAGTAACGTGTTAGGGTCTGGCTCCGTCTTCTCCACAGTCAGTAGCAATCTTTATCGATAAGGTGTGGCATATCGATCCGGTATTTTCCACACCTCATTCCCGCAAGAACCTACTCTAGAGTGATCGCCCTTGCTGCCTCGCAGCCGGTTGTAAACAACTTGGGCACACTACAGCACAGCGTTGCTTTGAGTGAGAAGGGTGGAGATCTGCCCGAAAAATATAGTGCTTATTTCAGAACGACTATTTTGTTTTCGTACTTGAGTGTGTTGGATTAAAAGGACATTCACTTTGCTGAGACAGGACATCTATGAGCTGGTAAGAATTTAATGGAAACGTATAGGAAGCCTTCGGGTAAGAAAATCATTGAGA
The DNA here is from genome assembly GCA_038406235.1 of Peronia verruculata. NCBI lineage: Eukaryota > Metazoa > Mollusca > Gastropoda > Systellommatophora > Onchidiidae > Peronia > Peronia verruculata. The sequence goes on from JBCAUA010828670.1 coordinate 7,943, forward strand.
GGAGACGACATTTTGTGTTTTGTTTTTGTATTTGTTTGTTTGTTTGTTTAGCGCCACAGCGTTTTTTTTTTTTTTTTTGTCACACGTCTGTATCTTCTTATTTCACTTCTTAGACATTCACTAATATTAATCTGGGCCTTTGAGAATAAGAGCATACCAATGACGACAGAGTCTCAAGTTACTAACCTATCCACTTGAGTGTAGTGATATAGGTGGACAGGTGACCACCACGTACATCTGGGAGTTGGAAAACATGCTCTAGAATAGACAGGAGTGTTGTGACTGGCGAGCCGCCATTGAACTAGTCTCCGTAAATAAGCTTAGATAGATTGCCGGTTACCTATTGTTTGAGAAATAGCAGTCATTCAGTGGTTTATCAACTGAAATACTTGCTCCCCCTCCTCTATTTCCCAGTATTTCCACAATCTTCATTTGAAGAATTCATCACTACGGAAGCCAGTTTGAAAGAAAGAGTCAGTGAAAGTATGATCATATATTTCAATACTATACTTAAAACTGCGTTTTCTTTGTGAAATTTTAAGCATTTGGCCTATTCTTTTATCGTCTCAGAGCAAGATATGCATAATAATTGTGATTAGAAAAGGAAGAAAAACTGGTATCATTTAACATCTTTGCCTTATGTCTTAACAGAATTGTTATTGCCCAGGAATTAATACTTTTTATCAGAAGGAAAATTGTATTACTTACGTTGAATATGGTAAGGTACTTTTCAATATAGGTCTTTATTTACTGATCCTTGTATGTGAAATGTGGAAAGTACATGTCGAATATTGCAAAGCGGCTAAAAGAATGTAATGAGTCGCCAGCCATACTGTCATGAAGTATCGATCACTGCATTCTTGCTGCATGGCTCATAAGGGGCTATTGATCGTCCAGGTCAGGTGATGGGGATTTCATCCCATGTACCACCAGTGAAAAGTTTTCTATGTAACCTCATCCTGCGATATTGATTGTGTTCGCATGTGATCACTGTGGGGGATACAAGTGTCTTTCCTCACTGTCCAGGACTTTACGGTCCATGAATTATAGCCGGGACATCTGATGATTTGTTTATGGTGTCAAGGTCAGTAGTGTCACTGAACTCATCTGACCGAGGGGATTTCATAGAGTGAATGAAGATTAATGTCCTTTGACTATCGTCCTTTCAGCTCAAAAATAAAATGTCAGCAATATATTATTCCAAATCGCAGTGTCAAATGGTACAAGATGCTCTTTGAATAAATTTTGGTGCCCTCGGCAAGCACTGGTCCTAATATCTGCTATAATATACAATCATGTACTCTAACTGTCTAAGGGGTTTTAAAATAATAATGTACCAAAAAAGAAAAAAAAAAACAAACCACTTATTGAGCAGCTTATCATTAATACATTTAAAATCGATGTCAATCATTAAAAATTCTAAGAAAAACAGTGTTTAAGTTGGCGGGCAGAGCTTTCATTTGAAGGACTTGTCTGCGAATCCTATAGATCTCTTTACTTCCATATTTTCCAAGTCCATTCTCATCGTTGTATTGCATGAGCGGATCTTTGCTTGTATACACCTTTAGTTTCCGTGATTCGCGATAAAGACATTTGATTATACTAATGGTCGTGAAGTAGTTGATGTGGATGTCAAAAGGATAGAGATGAATCAGAGAAAGTTACAACGCACGGAACGGCTGAATATCTCCCAACTCTATCGTTCGGGAGGGGAAAAAAAAGTGAAAATTAAACGACGAGTGAATAGCTGTTACTGAGAATGAAACACTTATCATTGCTATTCTTTACTGCTTGTCGCCCTATTCAGGTTTAACCGGGAGAACAGTTAAAAAACAGCCTGCTGCCATACAAAGTGGTTTCGGAGAGCAAACAGAATCGCATTGTATTACATGTCGTATTTACCTTGGCCAAGACCGTGTTATCAATGGAATCTCGACGCCTATAGGTACATAAGGCCCAGGACACAGGGCCGGAGCAAAATCCTCTTTATGTGTTCCATGTCGTCGCCTCAATGTATGACTTAGTGGCCAGCCCCAAATGTATATTGTGTGTGGCCACGGGCGCATTTACATTTTACCTGCTTTGACTATGAAAGACGTAAAAAAAAAAAAAAATCTAGTCACGCGAGAAGCATGTACTGGAAGGATATTAATAAGGATTCAATATTGTGCAAACGGTAAGGATTTTTGTAGAGATTTTGTCATATGGCTACATTGTATTTTCATTATTGCATGTAACAACAATAGCCAGTCTCGCTAGGTCTGTAGGTTCGAGCTGTGTTCCCCTCACAAGTAGTTGAAAAGTAGTTGCCATTAGCAACTCCAGCAACAATAATGAGAAGGTCAGAAGTAACATTGGCAAGACAAAAGCAAAATCCACAAATCTGCTCCCCAGACAAGAGTGAAAACAAAATTCTTGAAATGTTGATTTGTTAATCATATAGTGAGTCTGGATACCTACTAAGAGCATCCAAAAATAGTATTAGTGTAAGTGCCTATAACACTCAGAAATAAGACATGGCCAACTCTGAAATAAATGCAAATTCAGCTAAAACGCGCTTCACTGAACGTTTCTTCCTCTTCTTTCTCCTCTTGGACAAAATTGCCTGATGTCTTTTGCAATTCTGCTACGTTCTTGGGGATCAAAGGTGCTTAAAATGACCTTGTTATGATCGGACGTAAACCCAAGGCTGATCTGTGTCAAAATGAATGGGAAACCCCTCAGGAGGGAGCATTTGCAAGTCTGCCTATATTTGTGTTCGCCAGGTTACCCGGTATCAAGGAGGATTTAAGGATTTGAACCTGCGTGGTCTAAATTCAGGGAGTGGAACGATAAAATGAATAGAAAATTCCACCTGAATCCGCCACTGCAAACCTTGACCGGCCTCCGTCTACTGACGTGATGCGGTTACTTCAAAAACTGATCGTCACGGCAAATATGGTGTAGGTTAGACATGCTGTTTCAAATATCTGTTATAATCTTTGTATGTACGTGACCAGATAAATGTTGAATTTTAATAATGAACTCGGCCATTTGTATTACTATCGTATAAGTGTTTAGTTGCATATTTGTTCCACTAGCAATTTTTTGACCGATTGACACTCATTACAGTGTGTTGATGGAGCCCGCTCTGGATAATGCCAAGCTAAGTGACATACAAATCTAGGTCGTTTCTGTTGAAAATAAATCTTAGGTGGATAGCAAGCTTCTCCCAATAAAGCCATCAGAGTTTAGTTATCTTCATTACAGTTACTGCTATGAGCAGTAGTAATAAATGCAACTGCGGCAACAGAAAGGTGATGAGAAATTAATTATGTTAAATGGTTATTTTGGATAGTAGGCTAGTAGATGTACTGAGATTCATTTTGCTCTTTCACAAGATTCCAAGAAGGAAAGGGCAATACTTGTAATAATTATAGGAACATAATTATAAACCTATGGTTGCAGTGTTTGTAATGCGGTACAACCAGAGGGTGTCCTTCATTGCATAGCGATGACAGTGCAACACACTATTCCCACAGTGCAAGTCAGCTGATCCCCGCGGCTTTTTATTACCTTTCGTGCCTTGAGGTCGCAAGCAGAATAGCAGCCACCTCCCAGAATTAGGTTGTTATAAAGGTTTTTGGGTCCCAGCAAAACTCGGTGGCCTCAGCTCCGAGATCGGTTTACCAGTGGGGCCTCGCTAATCCAGGGAAGACTTAGTGGTGAGGGATTTCAAAATGTCTCGTCTCATCATGTTTTGGTGTTCACTTCGAAACAACCAACAACTCTGCTCTTTCACCTGAATTACCGATATCAAGAGCTCTGAAATTTAGAGTCCATGGAATCAAATCCTGAATTTTGGATTACATTGTCTAGTGAATGAAACAGAACATATTATTCTTTCATTCCTAGTATAATGATTTATCATAAAGATCGCCATACACAGTTATGGATTGGTACTTGAGGATTTGCAAGCTGCTTTTTAGGTTGCTTTGCTCATGCAGTTTGTTTGTTTGTGGATTTGTCATGTCGGGGGGTCGCTAAAACCGATTGCATGTCTTTGAAAAAGAACCAGGCATTTTTTTTTCCATGCTCCTTGAACAGTGAGAGATACCAATAAATATTTGGGGGTTAAATTATGTCACTGTATGTCGGGTCCACCTCTTCCACCCCCCCTCCCAATATTTATTGATTCTTTTCGAGATAATAATGCATTACACGGTGATCTCCGGTCGATATTATGTACCTCAGTGTGGACCACCCGAATTTCACATTAGAGCTAACATGACAAGCTCAACTTATGTGTGTTCACTTTTTTACGGTCTGTAAATGTTAAATATTCATGACCATAATTATTTAATATGCAGGTTAAGATTCGTTCTAAACATTGAGCAATATTATTACATGCATAATTTTATAGTTGACTCAACTAGAAAACGTAATCAAACGGCGCTGTTGTTATCCCACCATTCTACACCTGCTTACGTATTGATCTGAGGACCGTTCTCTGTCCAGTATTGAAGGGATTGCATGGGTGAATGCGTCGAGTAATGAATCTGTTTGTCACACTGTACATTGCATTGGTGCGAAACTACGCCATATCCATGATCAGCTAAATATCATGGCGTCTGATTATCGTTCTTGTCATCCACAAAAGAGAGAGTCGAGCTACTTGATAAGATGAGAGTGTTGATGCATGAGCGACACTGAATAGAACGACAGCCCTTTCATGTGGAAGGCGTTGGTTGCTGCTAATCTTCCAATGCGTACTATCTGGAGCATATCGTTTTTGACGATTACACAATAATAGTGTGTTGTATGTAGGTAAACTTATGATCTACCAGTGATGGAGGATTTCCTTTACTATTAGTGCTTGACACAGATGCCCCTCTTACACATCTGTTTGAAAACTAGCAGTCTGTTGTCGGTCCTTGCATGCTGAGTAATACTTACAGAATAGCTGCAACGATCAGCATCCTGCCATTGGGTAGAGCTATAGCAGGTAAATTAAATGTCCAAGATTTATTTAGATCTTTTGAATTCTGTTTGTCAAATGCCTGTAGGGAGTAGGGCTAAAATTTGATATGGGCTATCACAGATGATACGAGATAGCTTAACAGTTAGCTTAAAATAATGGTAGTTTACACCGAGGGAAGTATTTTGCCTCGTAGTGGAAAAAAAAAAATACAGGTAGTTATATAACAGTATGAATTTTGTATGAGTCGTTGGATGTGATGACATTGGCGTAATGAAAGGCAGAAGGGGCGTGATTTTTTTTTTTTTTTTAGCTTTGGAGAGGGGAAGGGAGCTTCGGGTAGATCTTGAAATTTTAATGTTCTGTTTTTAGTACCAACTAAACTACTTTTCCAGATATGTCCTTAATCTATAACTTTGTAAAATGAAATCCCGTTATGTCGCATGCTCCAGAGACTTCACGTAGTCAGTATGAGTTTTATCAGTCACGCATGCCATTATTCTACTATCCGGTCTATTTAAGCAGGATGAGCTTAGATTATTTGGGCAATAGAATTTGTCGTAAAATGCTATAAAACCTTGAACTGTTATCGTTTTTCAAAAAAAGTATATGCCTGCTATCTTCATTCGTTATTTTATATGAAACGGTAATCGGATTTTTTTTTCGTTTGTATGGCGCATCAATCTGCGGCCTTCATCGGGAAAATATTTGAACAAACTCTACGCCCGCACGGTATTTGCTTTTAGAACGTAATTCTTTGGTCTTATAAGTCTTATCTCGGTCTTGGATTTGAATGGGAACAGTGCACAATATAAATCTTAAACACTGTGCAATAGTCGGCATGGGACATAATGCACTCAAGTCTCATAGTATTATTCAACCAGAGAACTCATGCTGAAACATTAACAATTTAAACGTCATTACTTCAGCATTCTGAGTACAATACGAGACACGTTATTGACTTCGTTGAGAATGCCATTTTGCTATCAATGTTATCGCCTAGTAAATATCATATCATCATAGAAGCCATTTGCTAGACTTAAGGCTAAAGTGCATATTACTGTCATCGCCCTTGACGGAAGTGCTGTCGCTGAAACAATCACAGAGCCAATCATCCCTTCCAGCGTGGGAAGATGATTATTTAATTTGTTTGTTTGTTTGTTTGTTTTTGTGAATGCTTGTGTCATTTCTCAAAATCTCATTTGCCGTAGATCTATATTATAGCTGTGGAGAATCAGTTAACGTTACCTCAAGTAAGTATTATTATTAACAAAGCCGAAACGACGAATATGTAGACCAGTGAAAACTGTCTTGTTGTGATATAAATGATAGTGGTAGGCACCATTTTAATACGAAAGTTTCTGAATGATTTGCGATATTAGTAGGGGCGCGGGGGGGGGGGGGGGGGGGGGGGGGAAA
>JBCAUA010828681.1:0-14317 GCA_038406235.1 Peronia verruculata
CATGCCCAGTTGCTCATGATTAGCTATTGTTATGCGGCTTTGCGTAACAAATCCCAGTTTTAGACACTGTGCTCAACCAGAGAGCTTGAAGTAACGAGAGGGGAAAGTGCGCGCGGCTGTCAATGACAACAATGCTAGTGAACGCGTGATCGGCGCTGGGAGGGCTAAAAATAAATAAGCGCGGTCCAGCGGCCCGACTATAGTCTGCTGTGCTTATAATTGCTGTTAGTACAGTAGGCTATCACCGTATCTGTCATCACACATACAAACACACAGACACACACATGCACTCATACGTCTCTCTCTCTCTCTCTCTCTCTCTCTCTGCTCTAGTCATTCTTTTAATCTCATCTTCATTCTGCCTTCTCTATCAATCTTTTTCTCTCTTTCTCACTAAATCGTAGAACATGTATTCGTTTTTTGGTCTCTCATTCCATCTTGTTCTCATTCCTCTGTCTCTTTCCATCTCTCTCTTCCTCCCTCTGTATCTGTCTTGGCTTTCTCTTCTATCCGTCTTCTCATCTCCGCCTCACTTTCCCTCTCTTCCTCAACCTCACTCTCTCTCTCTCTCTCTCTCTCCACCGTGTTTCTTTTCAACCTTTCTTTCCGGTTCTCCTCTGTCTATATTCTCAGCTCGACCTCTCTTCCATCTCAGCTCCAGTCTCTCTTGTGTAGCATATCCATTTTCGTTCTGTTATCATCCCCTCAACCCCCCCCCTCCCTTTCCCATCAATCAGTCTTCATCCTAGTCTCTCTAATGAAACGGAAAATTTAATTATTTCTCTATCGCCCTATCTGCTAAGTCATGTGACCAAACTTACGTGAAAACAAAAATATGTTTTAGCAGACAGTCAGAAAGGATTAGAATTAGAAATTAATAAATGAAGTATAAAGTACAGAAGTATTTATATTCAAAACGATAGAACTTATAGAGAGTTATTAGGATAATAACGAGAATGTAAGTTCTTTTCAGTTGTTTGTGGGGAAGGGGAGGTGTAATATAAGGTACCGAAAGGTAAATAAAAATGTGGGCGGTGGATCACGTCAACGTTTAACCAAAAAATAAATGTAAGTGAGCTGGAAGAGAAACGCGTCGTTACTATAATCGAGTAAGGAATAGCAAGGTGACAAGGTGAAAAAGAATGACACAACAGGAGAGCTATAGTACTGTGACAGTTGATGACCCATCTTCGTGACCCGTTGAAATAAAAATTGTGCATGAGAATAAAGTGATATGTTTAAAAACGGTTTAACATTAGTGTTTATTCTAGGCCATAGCAGTTGAGGAGGATTTTCCCCTTTAAGATAAATTTGGGGCAATTTGTAAATTCTGAACGGAAAGAAGATTGTAATGACTTGCATGCCATCCATTGTAAGGCGGTTTGTGAAATGAGGAGGCAAATTGTGCAATTCTCTGCTCTAGAATGAGGACTGATTGTTATGCTTGATACAACTTCAGTGCATTTAATCAATCTAAGACCAGGAAAAGAAGTCGGTCTTTTCCCCTTTTTAGTCCACAATCTGAGCAACAAAGAACACACACACAGACAGACACACACACACATTCACAAACACACACACAATCCTCGAGTATAATTACTGTGCTTGTCTCTTTTCAACCTCCAAGGGGATGGTTATCTCGGCCCTAGAGCTTTGGGATATTTATAGTAATAACATTATGTCCTGGACTGAGACAATGATGTCTTCCCCAAGTCCCAGCCCTTGTATCACAATGAAAACATTTAGTAACCAGCATGGAGGTTCTCTTCATACTACATTGTAGATTGTCAAGACTATGGTCTTCATGCCTCAGTCTTTACCTTATGGGCTAGCTACGGTTTCAGTTGTTTGAAATAAAAATCAAAGTGATGGCTCCCGGTTGTAGTAAAACAGGCCTTAAATTCAAATAACACACACAATAATTAACCAGAGTCTTTCGGAAATGTGAAGAAGGGTAAATCTGGTCTCTTCTACCTAGAAATTGTGCAGTTTACGGCTGAACACCAGTGGCAGTGTGTTCCACGCTTTGTAGTGGGCGCCATGTTTGCGAAATGTTGACCGCGCTTATTTATATGATCAGCTGTTGACCCAGATACGCGGAATCGGGCTCAGTTTCTCCTCTCGTTATTCTAGGCTCTCTGGCTGGAGGGACTTCTATGTCCCAGGTGGGCCGGTTAAATTGGCAAACTCCCGGGCCGATTCTTCGAGCCAGTCCGGCCCTGTACTGAAGTATACCCCTGGACACGTAATACTGTCACTGTCAATAACTTAGTGATTTATCCCACGTCAGTTCACTTTCATTCATCAAAAGGAGGGTTAAAAATTTCTATTCTTACTTTTCCTATAAGCATTAGGCCGAAAACATACTTGTCTGACAATCCGACAGAAGAAATCGGCGACAAACTCATGGACTGAAGTGGTGCAAGAAGGAAAATACAGACGAAACGGATGTTGTAATTATGGTCATCTTCGACTGTCGCCGCCTAGTAGAGGTCAGTCGGATTGAAATACGACACACTCCATTTTCCTCGATTTGTCGGATAACCTTTTCTCATGTTCCTCGAAACAGCCCAAGCAGGACGTACTGTTGCAAAAATTAAATCCTTTTTTCTTTCATTAAAAGTTATTTTTGATGGCAGATCTGCTATCAGCGACTAAAGATGACTCACTGGTGCGAAGATTTTGCGATTTGTTGCATATAAAGCAGTTATTAATTATCAGCGACCAAAAATTAGATGAGGGTGCGAACACGAACAAGAAGACAGTGACAGTTTCGAATTTGCCAGAGTTCTGGAATGCCCCCCCCCCCCCATTCCCCCTTTTTTGAATAAGCTTAATTGGTGTTCAATTTTCGTTTTGCTTGCTTGTTTTATTTCTGTCGTCTGCCTATTTCTGTATCGTATACCACAGTGGTGGTAATTTCCGTAGGTAACTCGAAGAACCCAGTCGGGATACAGCCGTCATTTATTTTGACAACATTCTTACTAGGATGCTGTAAATCATTTGTATACCGGTACTATAATTAACATGCCGACTGTCACAGTAAAATCACTCAGAATTGGGAAAATATCGCATCAAGCACTTCGACTGGGCATTTTTCTTCAACCAAATCAGAAAGTTTCAGGTGGCATTGGTGTAAATTAGATTTTTTTTAATTGACAGTAGAAAGCATAGGTTGAGGGCATGGCGAAAACGACCAAGTTTTATTGTTAATATATTACCTACATAATATATTCCGACAAGTTTTAATATGTCTTCACGATACGCGCCTTGACAGAAATGCGAAGATCCCCACGGGACGCCGCAAAACTGCTTGGATCAATTTTTTAGTTTTGTTGTATAACTTTTGATAGCCTAGGTTTACATACACATTTTGATGTGTTCTTATACCTCATGAACGTGTTGTCTGTCATAACCGTATAACTGTACCCACCGTGGTAGGCACGGTATGGCCGTCATCGTGCTGATGTGTCGTTAAACCCCAACACAAAGAAAGAAACAAACAAACAACAAACAAACAAACAAACGACCGTTCCCTATTCACATAAAGTTTTTCTTCCTGTAATCATTCCAGGTACTGTCTCCGGGTTGTAACCAGTTATCAAAATCCTCCATCACCATGATGCCAACAAGCAATCTACCAGAGCCCGTTAGAGAGGCATGGAAGAACACGACCAGTGAGAGTTCTCCCCTCCCTGACGCCACCCCCAAGGTCAAAGGTCACGACTTCAGCCAGAGCACTGACTACCAAACTCTCTTGCGCAACCTGAAGACGACCGGGTTCCAGGTAACTAAGTAATTATATGTTGATTAACAGTTTGTGTGTCACCTCCAAGAATCCACAGAAAGTCTCACATTCCGTACACTATGTTAGGGAAGGGGGGGGGGGGGGAGAAGTGGAAAGGAGGGGGGGGGGAGGAAGGATGAGAGCCATTTTGGAGACCACTGGTTTGTAATCATTACCACCGGTTTTTGGCATGCTCGGATTAGAGGAAAACAATAATAATAAAAACAAAATTGAAATCACTCGTGGTGCCATAGCAAAGACCGTCATCTTGGACTTTGCTCCCCCCCCCACTATATTACATAACTTTACTCTGAATACTGGATAGGCTTGATAATTCCCAACCGATTTTCTTGAAATTTTGCATATACATTTTTCAGTTCAGTATCTACATTTTTGTTGTAGTAGATATTTTTTTAAAATAAAATACTTTTTTTAGTTTCCACGATTTCTTAAATTTGGTGTATAAGGAGGTCACGGATTTTATGAAAATTTTGACTCCAAAATCTAAAAATTTCTCAAAATCTTGAAATGATAAAAAATTTTTTAAAAATCTCCTAGTGAAATTATACATTGTTATTGTTTTATTCTGTATTTATGCTAAAGTTAATAATACTTGGTCCAGAAATAAAAAAGCTGATTGCACATTTGTGCTGAAAAACGGCATTTTAAGAAAGATGCATTTAAAGTATTTTCAACAAGAATAATCCTCAAACTCAAAACATGATAAGTTCATATTTTTAAGTTCTCTCAGTGATTTCTATGACTTATTTTGCCTTTTACTGGGCATCTGCTCATATTTTTAAAAACCTTTTTGCTCCTTTTTTGCCTATTGTTGATGGCCTGCAGTGGATGGTTTTAGGGTCTTTGGGGGTCTATATATGGTCGTCAACCGTCATGTCTTCTTTGGTCAGAAATAACAGTATCTTAATTTTTTTAATGTTACAGATAGTACACTGCAGTGGTCTGAAACAGCAGAAATTGGGCACATTGTGTCCTCATGATGCCCTGGCAATTTCATTTTAGAGGTTCTTTTTTTTTTTTTAATGTTCGCTCACCTTCTGTGTGGTCAGCGTCTCCTATGGTCAGCGAGTGCCCATTTCCGACTGGAGCTGCTCCCGATATTGGTGGCGGAGATCATAATCAAATCTTTTGTGTACCATTTGCCCTTAATAAAAAGCGAACTATTGTCGATCTATCATTGAATATCGAGCCCCGACTGAACCAAGATCTGCATGTGAGATGTGGTGGTCAACCATTGAATGACCATCCTATCAAGACCTTAGAATTCACATGTCAACTTGTCAAAACCATTTCTATATTCGCAAAAGGCATAATTTTAAGAGCAAACAAAAGCCCCCAAAACGGATTTTTTATTAGCAAAACCCCAATTTCAGGAGCCCCCCCCCCCCCATTAAAATATGACAAAATATTGCCTACCAGTCTCTCTCAAAGGCTTAGGTTTTTTTTTTTTGTTTATTTGTTTACTTTGTTGTTGTTGCTGTTTTTCAGCCTATTTCTGGTAACGCCGAATATGATTAAGAGACTAGCTCTTCTGAAGTTTAATGAACGCTGAAATAATTCGGTGAGAGTTTATACTGATGGATTCGGACATTCAAGTTTTTCAGCGCTCGGTACACTTTTCACTATACGAATATTATAATACCTAGGGTAATCATTGTGCCACTTTTTTGAGACTATGTGATGAAGATTCCCACTAAAAGTCTTCCTGAAACAAATTAACTGGTAAAACTATAACATTACTAGAATAATAATTCTTATTTATTATTACATAGATTTCTGTCTTTCCTTCTTAAGATAAGAGGTCATTATTATTGGTCTCTGTTAGAAGAACATAGAAACAAAACAATTTCCAATGAAACAAACTGGAAAATCGAAATACGCAACGGAACAAAATCACTGGAGGACACATTTTTGATATTTATTTATTTTAGCTATGTTTTAGAATTTGCATAAGTAATGAGAATCTATGGAAAACAAACATAAGTTAACGATAATGCTTTGGCCAAGCAAGTGAAGGGGCAGATAAAGATGTAGAAATGGACAGGGTGTAAGAAACTGAGCCAACCATGACATCATTGATATGGAAGATGGCCGTACGTACCGGAAATTGAGACCACAGGGGCCAAACATTCAGTTGGCCAAGTTGGCTTATACGCCAGAACTAACATAATCACAAACTGAAAACATCTAAAACATGCCGCAGGGCACATCGCAAGCCGTATAGCAGACTGGTGCCTTATTCAAATCCAGTTAATCCTATCCATTTCTTCTTCTACTTATTTCATTAGTTTGGCTGTAAAATCTTTAATTACCCAAATGTATACACACCTTTTGATATATCTTTCACAACTCGTAAATGTATTAAAGCGCTTTAGGTGCAACATAGCTGTGATTGTACAATGTGCTGATGTGCCGTTAAATCCCAACACAAACAAACAAAGAATTACGACAACAATTGTGATATTTGAAACATAACAGTCCAACATGGTTAATGAAATGCGTGTACTACATTGAAAACATGTAGAGAACTTGGTAGGCAAGAATAGCAGTACTTTTACTATTGTGTCAAATGTTCGCCAAAACTTTCCCGAGAAAAGCCTATGTTTGGCAACATTATCCGATCGGACAAGATCCCAGAGTTCTATGCCGCCTTGTCAATTATAAGCAGGAAAAAGCGAGGAATCTGAGTCTGGTTCCCATTTCAAATCCTTTTTCATCTGTCCTCTGTCCCTTTGTTCTTCTTCGTGACTCTTGGTCGACGCTTACTTATATGTGTGGATGTGTGACTTTCCCTAGGCCACTCACTTTGGACAGGCAGTCGAGGTGGTCAATGGCATGATAGATTGCAAGTTCCAGCCCCTGGGTAAGCAAGGCAGTGGCAGCAGGGAGTATCTCTCTGAGGGACGCAAGAAGACCAACTGCACCATAATGCTGGGCTACACCTCCAACATGATTTCCTCTGGTAACAGGGAGGTCATCCGATATCTGGCCCAGAACAACATGGTGAGTTTTATCCGAAATTGCTTCGTGGTCTATGGGAACTGATCGCTGAATACTAAGATAGCAGGTTCAGTCCAAGGTGGTCAAAGGTAGGGGAAAATGGTGGTTGGGGGCAGGGCTGTGAAGGTCTACTCCAAGGTTAGGACGTCTTTGTGAACAGTTTAGAATTCTTACATTTAAAAAAAAAAAAAAAACGTAAAGAGGTGATTATAAAGTACTACATGAAACAATCACTTTAGCAAACCGCTAAACAGTTTCATAAAACCCAGTTTGACTACGAAAAATTTAAGATGGATTCTGAATGACGCCCGTGGCCTTAGCATTTTTCCTTACAATTAATGCAGTTCTAACCCAAAGACTTCAAAAATCCCCAACAAAACAAAAGCAACAACAGGAGAAACAGAAACATGATCACAAATTACATAGTTACTTTGGTATTGCTCTGCTGGGACATAACGATGACATGTCAACAGTTTCCTAGGTTTGTATCTAGCACTATTAACTTTAGCAGTTTCTCTAACTATATTTCTGGCATTTCAAGTCGATATCAAACACTTTTGGTACCATTTTACCTATCGACCCTGGCTTCAACGTTTTTTTTTTTTTTTAGACGAAAGTATGATAATTTATGCAGGCTATGGATCCGCCAACACCAGATAGGCAATATAATGTCTTCTCATCCACTTTTCTCTGTTTTATCTATGAATCGGTTAGCAATAGATTGACACTGTGGTGCCCATTTGCAACTTCTATTTTTAGTTTTCATAGATGAAATATTGAAAAAAAAATGTTTTTATTTATTTGTTTATCTACCTATTTTTTATTCTGGATGGTCATCTTCAATCTTGAAAGGGAAACCATAAAGACTGTCTTTTGGCATTCTACCATTTTATGCCGTGTCTCTATTTGATTTTTTTTTTCTTCTTCTGAACTCACAACCGTATGTTTTAGATATCCCCCCCCCCCGTCCTTGTAGAGAGGAAGATATTACTTTATGGACAATGTTGCCGAATAAAAGTTGAGCATTACCATAAAGTTTAGTTAAGGTTTCACTGAACTGATATTTTTTAAAAATTTATTTATTCTAGAGCTCTTTTGATATGGCTCTTGTGCATACAATTCTAGATCTATGATTGAAACTGCCGAAAAAGTCACAAAGTACAGCTTTGACTCTGGATCTGAATTCTCATAACACGTGAAATTGCTGACCATCTAGTTTCCAGCAATTACATTTTTATATTGTGTGCGTGTGTTTGTTTCAGGTGGACTGTTTAGTGACAACGGCAGGTGGAATTGAAGAGGATTTTATGAAATGTTTCCATTCTTTCTTCCTCGGAGATTTTAAATTGAAGGTAACGGTAGTAGTGTTACTTTTCAGTACAGTTGTTCCACTAGCTAGTACAATGCATACGGTATTAACATTGCATCAGTAACAACACAGCTAAAACATACTCACACACACACACATAAACACACACACACACACAAAACGATCGCATCAAACCCGTCCATCATAGAGATAGTCTTCAACAGGAGGTTGAAAGACATATATAGAACGCAACGTAACGTCCATTTTCTTTTCACTATGTTTATCAATCAACTTCTTTCGCCATTCATTTCGCTTACACTTGGCATCGTGACTGGTTGAGTTTTCCAGTATATGATATTACGCCAATTAGAGATCTGTGCTTCAAATGTCAGCGATAATTAGAGACATCATGAGAGAGAGAGAGAGAGAGAGAGAGAGAGAGAGAGAGAGAATAGAGGACGTCTAACAGAAAGCAGTAATGTATTTCATTTTTATCTTAGACAGACAGACAGACAGACAAAAAGGCAGATATGCAGAAAGAGAACAAATATACAGACAGGCGGACAGACAGACAGACAGACAGACAGACATGCGCGCAGACAGATAGAATATTAAAAATATTGCAAACAGGCCATAAGTGCAATATCTTTTTCGCAGGGGGCAGAACTCCATGGAAACTACCTCAATAGAACAGGGAACCTGCTAGCTCCAAACTCTGCCTATCGCAAATTACATTTCTGGCTCAATCCCATTCTCGACAAGATGCTGGAGGAACAAAAAATGGTAACACGAGTTCCTTCACTTCTTATATTTGTTCGTTGTCACCACTACGGATATCTTTGATTGAGATTGGGCGTGTCCATTACATGTTGAGTTAAGCATTATGTACATTGTTTTAATTACTTCTGTTCTGAATTGCAATATAGTTTTATCATTTTCAGTTTGTTCCCTTGGGAAATCGGGCTTCACTCGTGCCCATTTGGGCAATTTTGTACTCCTTAGCCTTGATACAGTCGGGAGGTGACTATACTCCTTAGTCTTGATACAGTCGGGAGGTGACTATAATCAGACCGTCTGTTTTGTCTATATTTTCCCTCTTGCACCACTTCAATCCACTTCAATGTCGGACCAATATGTTTTAGGCTTAATTTTAGTCACCTGACTGTCGCCGGCTGGCAGAAGTCAGTCGGACTGAAGATTCCATTTTCTTCGATTTGTCCGACGAACTTTACTCACATGTCTAAAAATGGCGCAGGCGGGGCGTGCAATCGCAAATAATAACAACAACAACAATAATAATAATAATAATAATAATGGAACACTTTTTGTTCATCGCATTTTTTTTATAACAGGGTTGAAATCAGCCCACCAAAATCAGGGAAGGAAATGAAGATTTTGCGATTTATTGCGTATATAGTGGTTTTCAATTATTATTTTTACAAAATTCAGCTGTGTTCTACGCAGACGAAAGCAACAGTCTCACGGATTCACTTTGTTTACGTTTCTCTCGGATACCCTTCGACAGCTGACTACTTTTTGGTGGCTGCTAATCGGACGGACCCGTATGTTTTCGACGCAAATTATCAGCCGTAAGAGATAAAGCGGGTATGCCATCACATGATCATGGGTTTTAGTATAAACAAATCTTTGGTTATGCGCAGTCCTGAATAGAGGCTGATGAGCGATTTTCTTTCCTCTGCATCTGAACAGGGCACTAGCTGGACACCGTCCAAGATGATCTGGCGTTTGGGCAAAGAGATTGACAACACGGATTCCGTCTACTACTGGGCGTACAAGAACAAGATCCCAGTGCTGTGTCCCGCCATCACAGACGGTGCCATAGGAGACGTCCTGTACTTCCATCGTTACAAATACCCCGATAATCCTCTCAAGTTAGACATTGTTGAAGACATACAACTGATGGACGATTTGGCAGTATTTTCAGATAATACAGGTAAGCTGGGTTTTTTTTTTAAATTTTTAGTATAGAGACCATATGAAGGAGAGACATAGCTTGAAGAAAAGAATTGTGAGTAAAATCTTCATGAAATAGCTTAATCAGACAGTAAATATTTAGAATACACAAGATGACTATAAAAAAAAAAAAAATGAAACAAAACAAAGCAAAAAAAAAAAAAAATAATAATAAAACAAGAAAGGTAGAAAGACAGAAAAGAATGAAGGAAGAAAGAAAGAATGTCAGAAAGGAAGAACAAGTGTATGAAAGAATGAATGAATGAATGAACCAAAGAACAGGTGAATGAAAAAAAGAAAGACAGATACAAAAAAAGAGGAAAGAATAACTCTCTCCCTTCCTTCCCGGTCCTTTCTCCCCCCCCCTCCCCCCCCCCCCCCCGGGGTCGCCAAAAAAAAAAAAAAACGAAAACAAAAGGCTACAGGAACCAGAAGTACTAGTCTGTATATTACTTTATGTATCTGTAAACTGTGTCTTGACAAAAAGATTGGTCATCTTTCTTTATCTGTCCCTGTCTGCAGCAAATCTCAGTGGAGTAGTTAGGAGACCATATCTTAAGCTATCCAGATATCTTTTGTTTGTTTTGCACTCTTGTCTTCCTCGACATCCTCTTCCCTGCCCTATTGATTTTCAAGGCTTGTCCATTTTGTGACATTATCCAGCATTTAACGCGTCTCCTCGTCAGTAAAATTTACTAAAACATGTAATTTAATTATTATCTTTCTTTGATGAAGAAGGAGATGTATAAAAATCTGACCGCTCGTTTCATCTAACAAAAATACTTACATTTCATCCAAGAGAACAAGTGAGAACTAGGCTAGCCAAGAGGCTCTATCTTGGTTGCAATTTGCAATTTAAAAAAAATAATAATAACTGGTTTTACAGTCTACCTAATCTTATAATTTTATGCATGAACATACTTTAGTTAGGAAGGTTATATTATTGGGCAGTGGATTGACCTAGATATCTTGAACCCCAGTTGCAGTGAACAAGAACGACGCCATCTTTTGAATTAATATAAACGATGTGCTGCGAAATCTGCGCTTCTATTTTTGGCTACCCAGCCTAAATCTTGCAAAACACCGCAGAGCACAGACAGCTAGACCTAGCACACTTCAGTCCCGAAAAAAAAAAAAAGAAAAATCTCTCGAGATCAGAAGGGGATTCCCCTAGGTGCGGATGCGGGAAAAACGGCGGCGCGGATTTCACAGCACAGACGATGCATATAGTATAGATTTAATTACTGGGGAGAAATTATGTTGGGAGGAGAGTTGACAGTGAACTTTAAAAGATTTTACAGCCTGTTCAGCCATTAAACCTAAATACACAGTTCTACACCAAACAGGAAGATGTTTTCTGGGAGAAGGGCTGGCAGTAAACAAGTACTAATTTATATTTTAATTTATACTTATCAATCATCTAGGAGGAATTATACTGGGTGGCGGACTGGCCAAACATCACGTTTTGAACGCCAACTGCGGTAGGCAAGGCTTGGACTACGCAGTCTATGTCAACACAGCTGCAGAATTTGACGGAAGCGACACAGGTGCTAGCCCCGAGGAAGCTATTTCTTGGGGCAAAATCAAAGCCAACTCACGGCCAGTCAAGGTCAGCATAATTAAAAATTAAGCCATTGATTATGTACACAAGTAAATCGAGTTATAACAACAGTAGTAATACCATTTTGCCATTGTGAATGATAACTACAATAAATAGTATTCTAATCTAGTCTATACTATAAATCTGCAACAAAACCTATAAAAGGCTTATGGACTGGAAAGGTACTGAATGTATCCATCTGAAACTGGGCACACAAAATTGTTGCATAAAAAGGCCTGTGTTTCTACCTACATAAATCCAAATAAAGCTTGCCATATTTCAAGTTCTTCTAGAAATGTGATAATAATTGAATAATAAATTCACGAGGGAGTTTGATTCGAGTTGTACGTTCTTTAGAATGGCATGCTGAAAATATCAAATATGTTTTCTTCCAGTAACATTCAGTTTAATCATTCAAAATACCAACATCGAGGTGTGCACGCTTGCCCTTGCTATGCACTTTATGTGACAAGGCAGTGTCGAGTTGACCGATATTTAAACAATCCTTGACGAAGGCCATGAGGTTCTCTTCTAGTAATATAACAATAAAAGAAGAAAAAGATGAAGAGAAAGATGACAAAAAGATAATGAAGAAGAAAACCAAAAGAAAAACAACAAGGAATCTTTGAAGAGTTAAGTGTTGGTGCCTCGATGTTTGAGATGTCAAAGAATCAATATATTCCCACAAACTCTGCAGACAGAAATTTTGACATCATACAGTGAAACAGAAGACAAATTGATGGTTCTTACAGGTACATACAGGAAGGAGACTGTCTAAATATGAAGTGTATGGCAAGTGTGCACAATTCCACAGTGGTATTTTTGGATGATAACACTGACGTTACTCAAAGAAAATGTGTTTGGTGTTTTGAATGCCTCATGCTATTGACGTAAAATTCGGATCAGACAACTCCGAGAGTTTGTAATTGCATTTTCAGAAGAATGCCAAATAATGGTTTATGTAAGTAGAAACACAGAGCTTTATGCAGCAATGTTGTGTGCCAAATTCCATGTAGATACATGCAGTTTTTGAGTCCATAAGCCTCATACGAGATGGTTGCAGATTTATGGTGCAGCTAACAATACTTGCATTCATGGGTAGCTGAAATCTCAAAATGTCTCAAGCCTTTTTGATTGGCAAAAAGATGGACCAAGTTTTTCAGTTTAATTGTCGAAGTGAAAAACTGAAAAATAAAGGTTCAGCTTTTCAAAACTATAAAACAATGTCATCCCCTCCTCTCCCCCACCCCTTTGTCAAATCATGGTTTCTTTGATTTTGATTTTGAAGCGTGACATCATACCTTTGTGCAGATATTGCCTTACATTTGTCAGGTCCAGTGTACTGGGTCCACAAAGAGCTTAGACCATGGATTTTCGTATTTATATAAATACATGTATATAATTCATGCAACTGGCAAAAATAAATAAATAGCAATGATTTATTTGACTTTTTAAACTGTTCAGGTAAACAAAAATGAATTCGACCATTTTTGCAACAACACTTTTCGTATTTGTTTACAGCTCAAGTAAATAACATGGCATTGTTATGAAGACAAATATTAAATGTCCTTGTTGTTATAAACTTTTGAGCACAACACACAACACGTTTGTATGCGTAAGTCTAGTGAAACTTGCATTGAAACCCATGATAAAACAGTTTCCTCATCACTTATCTGTCTGTTTTAGGTATTTGCCGATGCTACCATCATTCTGCCTTTTCTGGTTGGCGAAACATTTGCGAAGAGGGAAAATGAGTTCAACGACTTCCACAGCAAGCTATCCAAGTAGCCTGAATCTCCAGAAATGATGTACAATGTATTACATTTAGATCTGATTTGTTCTTACTGAATTTGTCCCTGACAATGAGTAACATTTTCATGTTTTTCTATTTATTTATTTTTTATTCCAATACAATAATTCTTTTCCTGCCTTTATGCTAATTAGTGTTTGAGAAAGAATGAACCAGGAAAAAAAAAAAAAATGCATAAACGAGAACGATTGGTTGGTGATTGAGGCGTGAAAACCTTTTTGCCCAGGACATGAACTCTGTATTTATGGTATATAGGGCCTATCAACATATGTAACTCTTCAGTCTTGTGTATGATTCATCATCATCATCACCGCCTTTTTCACCCTGTATCAGGGTATAGGCCACGAACAATAGACTTCCACTTTTTCCTATCCTGGGCATTTCTCACTGCATCTTTCCACTGTAGCCCTCCTCTCTTCAGATCATCCTCCATGTGTCCCCTCCAGGTTGTTCGTGGTCTACCCCTATTTCTCTGTCCCTGTGGGTTCCACTAAAGTGCGTGCCTGGTAGTGCTGCTGCATGGCCTCCTAAGGGTGTGTCCTATCCACCTCCGATGACCTATCTCTCTGTCTACTGGTTTCTGCCCTGTCCTTCCCCAGAGCACTACATTCCAAATGGTATCTGACCATCTGATGCGCAGAATCTTCCTCAAGCAGCCATTTATAAAACTTTTTAACTTGTTGATCCAAGTCTGAGTTAAGCTCCAAGTTTCATTTCATGTGTATGACTACATGGGCTTTAAACTTATTCATATTTCTAGGCTTCAATTTTTACCATGGCATTATTCAAGCTTACTTCCCCCCCCCCCCTTTTTTT
>JBCAUA010828692.1:0-14317 GCA_038406235.1 Peronia verruculata
TAGATAGATAGATAGATAGACAGATAGATAGATAGATAGATAGATAGATAGATAGATAGATAGATAGATAGATAGATGTTTATCCTCGTAACGAAAACCGAACCACTCCTGATAGGTCCTGAAGGGCGGTATCGATTATATATAACACACATATGTGGGCAGGTCAGAGTAATCTAGACAGACAAGAGCCATTACCAAATGAAACGCATGTAATTTCAATGAGGGACCTGAGCCCGAGACGTGTTTTCTATTCTTCTGTCTATTTTTAATCAACATTAGCCATTCTCCTCGGATGATTTGTTGGTTTTTACCTTTTTCCTCTCTTTCCAATGTCGGTGGATTTTCCTAATCTATTGTCCCGAACCGCTCACCACCCGCCTGGTTGCAGAGGGGAAAGTCAGCACTCATTGTTTTCTTTTCCCCTTAACTTCACCGCCTTTTGACGGGCGCATGCACATCGTTGTCTGGGATGTGATCCGGCGAGGAACTTCATCCACTATCCATAGGTTATCTGTCCCTGGCCTCCTACGCTCGTTTATCTATTCGTCCATCTGTCCGTCCATTCATTTTCCTCTTAAATCTATATCACATCCATCCATGCACCCATGCATCCATCCATCCATCCATGCATCCATCCATGCATGCATCCATCCATCTATTCGTCCATCCTTCCATCCATCCATCCATCTATTCATCCATCCTTCTATCCATCTATTCATCCATCCATCCATCCATCCATCCATCTATCTTTCCATCTATCCATGCATCCATTCAATTCATCCATCCATCCCATGCATCCATCCATCTAGCCATCCATCTAATTACCCATCCATCCGCTTTCTGTGTCGGCTCCTTGTCTGAGGATCTATCCATCCTCTTATCCATTTATGATCTTTCTCATATCTGTCTTCTCCCTCACTCCTATTTCTTCCTTCGTCTGACTTCACTCTCTCTCTCTCTCTCTCTTTCTCCTTCGACACCACCCTCCATCAACCGCACTTAATGGCAGACAATCGTAGCAATTTCTACCCCGGAGCATCAGGCAAGTCCATACATCACAGGATTCCAAGAGACGCACGCCACAAAGAGGAGGAAAAACACCTAGGAGTGTCAGGAATACATCGGCCTGGAAACTCTCGGGCAATGCCTGGGAGGCAAAACACTGGACAGTATTGGCAAATCAGATGAGCCCTTAGCTATCAGTGACGCACGGAGTGGACCAAAGGATATATAGAACAAGGGACTGGAGAGGTGGGGTGGGAGGGAGAGGGTTTCATGTGCAGTATCAGCAATATTGAACGAGCCAACGCATATCATGTAAAGAAGAAATGGCCAAAACCAAACAAAACGCAAACATAACAGAAAACGAGAGGTGGAGAAAGCAAAAAAGTAGCCAGGGATATTTGAACAGAAATACCCAGTGGGACCAGGGCTGAAGGGCAGATTTTGACCAGTCAAATTTGCTCAGCATCGCTATTGGTGGCTCTTCAGTATGACCTTTCCAGGCGCTGAAGGTGACGAGGGACGGGTGAGATATTTGCCGGATAAAAAGAAATATCGCTTGATGAAGTGATACACTGAGGAACAAAGTGGAGTATTTCTAAACAACGCGAGATATTTTTAGATTAAGTGAGAAATCCTGATGATATGAGATATCTCTTGATAAAATAGGATATTTCGTGACCAGCATTGTACAATATGCATTTCTCCACATAATTCTTGCATTAGAAGTGAAAACGTAAATGTCACCCGTGGTAAGAGAACGAGACCGACTCAAGCAAGAATCCAGTGTTACAAATTGAAAACATATCGGGATGAGAGAAATGAATTTATCTGTTTTCTAGTTGTACTTCAGCATAGCGAGCTTTCACTTCTTTTAAGGTATTTCAGATGATCATGCCAGTTATAAAGTGGGTGCACGGAATCATTTCCAATTATATTTAGTCTTGATTTGTGGAAGCCTCAAACTATATAAAATCAACCAGACATGAGATTAGCTGGACAATACTCATAGAACGATATTGACGATCTCTCTAACCTGCTCTGATGTGTTCTGACGAAACATCCTTCTAATCACAGTTTATTTTATTTTCTGACCTACTCAAATATTACGTTCCAGAAAATGAAAACACCAGAATTTCTGTTTACCTCATTTCATATGAATTGCTTTTTGTTGACTATGCGACAACTAATAATAATAATAATAATAATAATAATAATAATTTTTAAAAAAGCAAAGCAAAAGCAAAGTCACGATTTTCTCGTAACAGCTGATTCAATGAAAAGTCGCTTCTTTAAAAGTACGTTAAAGGGCTCAATTAAGCTTATGACAATGATTGCAGCGATAAAAAGCCAGTTGGACTTCAAAATTTGGCCAGTGATTTCAATTTGCTTTATCAACTTAATATCAAGTTCTTCATATTATTTTTTCCCTTTTTTGATGTATTAGATTAGTTTACCAGCAGACAGTCGTCTTAATGTACGACAATTTTATAAAATAACAATAACAATAATAATGATGACAATAATAATATCATTTATATATCGTTTTTTCCCGTATACGCGCAGTATATAGGCTGTAAGCGTTTTACAATCCATTAGTACCTCGATAAACCCCATGGAGATACTCACAGACGTTCTCAGCTTCCTGGGAAGCACACAAGGCGACTGCCTAATTGGTGCTCTAAACGATGCGAGTCTAACAATAGCGTTCGACCTTGCTGTAAAGTATCACAGGCCGAAATTTTCCCTAACAACATTTGCATTGGTGGTCAAGGTAAACAATATGGCTGGCAATGCTATAGCAGTTGATTTTGAATGATTACATAGCAGGCAATTCAAGACTGAAATTTTATGAAACACGCACCTACTCAGACATCAGATACACAGAAAACGAAATTGGAAACGAAGGAAAATGTATCTTATGTTTATATGCTAGGAATATGAAACGCATGATGGGAAATAATGTACCTTCTTAGGTAATAGAATGCTCCAGTCCCTAGGAAATCCATTCATCCATAATATCTTTGGTCGTTAATCCATCCATCCATCCATCCATCCATCCATCCATCCATCCATCCATTCGTCCATCCATCCATCCATCCATTCGTCCATCCATCCATCCATCCATCCATCCATCCATCCGTCTATCTATCCATCAGAGCATTAGACGATTATCTGTCCTCAGTATAAATAATTATTTTAAAAAATGAAAGAAAAAAGATTAAAGGAATAATATTGTCCACCACGAGCTGTCCATGTTACATATTTTTTGCTAACGCTCTCAACACAAAATCTAGAAAAAACAAGAATAGAAGGACTACATGGCCGATACTGCTTCATGGCTGTTACTATCTGTCGTAATCTGTTCAATACAATATGAACTAGTCTGTTTGATGCCGGGTGATGTTCTCGTTAAGTCTGTAATTAATTACATTCTTTATCGAGCACATATCTAAGCAGTTACCTCACAGCCTCTGGATGATTGAAAGTTTGACACTTAATTTTTGTTGCTGGAAAGGTTCAATCTGGGAGTGACCGTCATCAGGAGCTTCTACTTTAACCCTAGAAGTGTCAATAAAAAACTTCTAGAATGTTAAAGTTTATCTGATAACATTGGTACCCTGTTTAAGAAGTGGTACTTAATTAACGTTTCAGGTGCCACAATAATAGTTTCTTGTTATTGCACCGTGTGATGTTTCATTGTAACGTCTTATGAAGTAGCCTCAGATTACATCGGCCATCTTCTTCTTTGTGGAGCTTTTCAGCTGCTTGTTGTGGCAACTATCCCGGCTGTCTTTCGGGCGGTTATGATTTTCACCATAAACTGCTAAGTATCCTTTCAACAGGTTTGAGAAAACGCCTACTTTTTAAATACACAATAGGCTGATATCCCCTGTGGACTCATAACGTGCTATATCGCGTAACTCATTCCGTCAGGAACACATCATTTTTTATCTGTATTTAACCACATCACTTACCTATTTAATGAAGATTTTGGACATACTTAAAAGAAAAAAAAAATATATATATATATATGGAAAACCTATTTACAATATACTGAACGAGTTTTCTTTCGTTTTCATGACGTTTGGCATTATTTTCTCATTGCAGAAAGTTGAAAGTATGTGTTCTCCCCCCCCCCCCCTTTTTTGTGTATATATAGGGATCTAAAATGAGAAATTGACACATTTTCTTTTGAGGAAGCGTCTGAAATTGTCTATATTTCGACTGAGGATTAGATCTATCTGTAAGATATTGACAATTACAATGACTTTTGGTTTTATAGTTAGAGTAGCTATCATGAAATTGAAAGTCGCTGACTCTGTTACACCATGACTAACTGCATGCACATTGACCTAGTAATACATTTATGAAGCAATAACCACAAAATTCAATCTTTTCTATTTCTCTGTTCTCTCATCTTTCCTCTAGTACCAAATAAATGCACTGATTTTCTGCACCTAAAACCCACAGAAAGCCTGGGGAATAACAAGTGTAAAGTAGATATTTTTGCCCAAGAGAAAATCAATTTTCGATAAAAGTGAAATTTACGCCAAAGGACATGAAGTGAACAGCAGCAGAGTATGTTTTCATTTTCACAAGTCCATATGGTAAATATCACACCTACTCCCCCACCACTCTTTCCCCCTCCCCCCGCTATGCAGACCATTTATTCTTAAAAGCAGGTATTCCTGATTTCCAGCTAATCCTTGTTGTTTTGCTCTCTGCTCACTTTGGTAGCCCTATCTCCGGGCCCTGTTCCTGTGAACTGTTAAAATATTTATACAAAAGAGCTTTGAAATGACTTTTCATTAGTTACTATGTTACTATGTCTCTAAATTGTCATCTCTGGAACATTAAGTGTGTCGTTGCAAGTCGCGATTTTATCAGTTTCACGACTACAAAAGGCATGAATCAAACAGATAATTATACTTCGTATAGACAAGATAGTCTGTAACCTAGCCCTGGTACACATTTCTTATTATATTTATAAATGAATGGTGGCAGACTATATGTGTGTGTATAAAATTTGTCTTGAAGATATGAACTCAACTAAAAGAAGCAACAGGTTTCATCCATCCATCCATCCATCCATCCATCCATCCATCCATCCATCCATCCATTCATCCATTTATTCATCCCCCTCCCATCTCTCCCTTTCTCCCTGCATCCATTCATCAATCCATTCATTTATCAATCCATTCATTCATCAATCCATTTATCCATTCATTTATCCATTGATTCATCTGTCCCCATTCTTCGATGTCCATCCATATTCATCCATATCATCTATCAATCCAACAATCCATCCATCCATTCATCCAAACACAAACTAAGCAGTAAAGAATTATCAAAGAGTTAATAATTGAAACAATAGCTCTCGAGTAGTTCCAACTGCGCCCTACGAGGGTTAAAATGCTCATTCCTCGAAATCTGGTGGGTTAGAGGGGGTGTTTATTCTGTAACTGAGTACTTGTGATAATGGGAGGGGAGCCAGCAGAGCAAACAGGGCCTTTATTGCTTGGGACAAAAAGAAATGAAGAGCAATAAACTGTGTACAGATTGGAGAAACCATAAAACAACTCATTTCAGCAATGTTTTTACTGTAATCACTCTTTGATTACTGTTTCGCTGCCTCCGCTGCCTTCTCCACCCCCTCCCCTTCCTCAATATTCCCTCCCTTCACTCACCTCTCCCATCCCCAGCAACAACAACAACAACAACAACAAAAATAAAAATAAAAAATCCCCCTTTATTCCCAGTCTAGCATTATTTATGCATAGCGTTTGGGAAAAACGGACAAAATCATGATTGAGAAAGAGAGAGAGAGAGAGAGAGAGAGAGAGACAGACAGACAGACAGACAAGTAATTACAGACGGAAAGGAGAAAAAGAAGTGAATGATGAAGGGGGGGGGGGGAGGAAGGAGAGGTATTGAGGGTCAGAGAGACATAGACAAACATAGACAAACAAGCCTAGCGAGTGACGAACAATCAGACAGATAAAACAGTCAGACAGACAGATGGAGAAAAGGTACAGAGACCCAGTCAAGCTTGGTCAACTAGATATAAGCACGTGCACTAACTGTCATTGCCTGCATGTCCCGGCCATTATTGTCCTTGATCAGGGAATGATCAAAAACAAAAAAGAAAGACGGACATAAAGACCCCTAGAAAGACAGAGCAGGGGCACACACACACACACACACACAGAGAGAGAGAGAGAGAGAGAGAGAGAGAGAGAGAGAGAAAACAAAGACGAAGAAAGAAAGAGAGAGAACTTAACAAATAGACATATGGCCAGAGAGACAAACAAAGAGATCACAGACCAAAGCAGACAGTATTCATTATATTATTATTCTCAGTGCAATATTGCAGTTTTGATGTAACAGTTATAGAAAATCTTTAAATTCCTCACTAGTTTATTTTTCACCCATTATATCCAAAGGGTTCATTGTGAACTAGAGACTTGGGGGATAGATGGCGGAATGAATGGAGACATAATTATCCAACGTCTGAACCCACATCGCACATTAGGGATCCCTGAAGTATTTTGCCATTGTCCAAGAAGCATATGCATCTGGCATTCTAAGAATGAATGGGCCGTTGAGCTATTGGGAAAGTGTCTTATCTTTTCCCTTATCCCCGTAAGATCTGTAGGATTCGAGCCAGCGATAGTTTCATTGAAAGACATCTTAAGACATTCCCTCTACTGCGAGCGATTAGCTCTTGGTAGAATTCTAGCAATTAACCGAAGGACTATGGGTGGATAGCATTGTTTGAGATTTTGTTTTTTCATAAGCATGTCAGGCATTCTTTTTTTTTTCCCCCACAATCTGTATGCCTTTTGCTGTTTCGCGCAGGGTACTGTTGAGCAGTTAGGCAGGTTTACAGTGTTGGATCCACTGGTAGAAACGTATGGCGCAGTTGGCGTAGCCCAGCCCACTCTGGAAGGACATGAATGTCTCTAAACAGCTATCACAATGGCAGCAAAGTGGTTCTTTGCCGGGTTCCCATCTAGTGCGATGGTGTTTTTTTTAAATACACATGACCATTTGTTAGTTGGAAAATAGTTGTATAGGCTTTGTGCTCTAAAGCGTTAATAGGATCTTTGGGGTTGCATCGCATGTGAAAAATGATCCTTGGTTGAGTTATCCCAAAGCCCCGTCCACTTGGTTTTGACTTGCTCATTTATACAGGCGTGGGCACCTGGAAAGGTAATGGGAACGTTGGACTCTTCTTCCCGGGAGCACTATTTAGCAAGAGTGAGAGCTATTTCGTTGTCCTTAATACCGATGTTGCCAGGGATCCATTGTAAATGAACCCTGATATGCAATTCAGACTGAAGTCTCGCAATCAATAGAGGAATGTGATCGATCTCCTCAGTTTCCGTGCCGGGCTTTTGGGTTTCAAGAGCCTGAAGAGCAATTCTCGAATAGCCGAACACCACTATGTCCACAGGGAGCAGGTTCCTATGCTCGTAGCCGTTCATTATAGTCTCAAGTGCTCTCCGAACTGCCGTTACCTCGGCTTCGTAGTTTGAGGCTCTCGACCCACAAGGGTCGCAAATCCATTCGGTCTGGCCACCATCTGGATATTCGATGTACATCGGTATATGTCAACACCTGCGTTTCAGACTGGTTTCTCCCTTCTGAGCAGTCGATTTGACTCTTGTAAGAGATCCCGTCCAGTGAGGTGACCATATGAGGGATGGCTGGCTGGGAATGTGGTGGGAACTTAACTTAAGCAAAGTATTTTGGCTCTGTTGTGATCTAGTTCATACTAGTTGTCCAGTCTATCGCCACAGTTTTCTTTATCGCCTTTCTCGCGAGATCACATTCTTCCAGCCTGGAGATCTTCTTACACTGTGCGAGGATCGCCTTTTCTCTACGAATGTCTAGCGGTTCCACGTTCATAGCTACACCGATAGCTTCTGTTGGCGTGCCCCTGAGGGCGAATGTCGCCAGTCTGAGAGCGCTGTTTTACACCCTGTCAAGTTTACCGGATGTTCTTTTGCAGCAAGTGCATGTAAAGGCTTCGTATAATCTACAAGGGAGCGGACGTGCCTGACATATATAGGTGGAGATATCGAACCCGTTTACCACATTAAGCCGAATTATCATTTTGTATTTAAGTTCTGCAAGAAACATTGGTAGGATCAAGTGGGAGTCAAGCGTCAGCCCAAGATAAGTTTCTTTACGTTGGATGCTATTCATCTTCAGGAGAGATTGCCAGCCTTTTGTTTTTGTAAATAGTTGGAACATAGTTTTCTCTGTGTTTATGACTAACTTCCATAGATTGGCATAGCAGGCTACCGTGGTTAATGAACTTTGCATTTGATTTGCCATGCGGTCCAGAGACCTTCTTACCGTCTATACTGCTATATCCTCTGCGTGCATAGCTGCATGGACATTCAGTGTGGATCCTAAGTGAGGTATAAACTAAAAAGAGCGTGCAACTACTCTGTGGCAACACCTCTTCAGCTGTCTTTTCTTAGAATAAGATCCTTTATCTGGGCTCTTATCGTGGGAGCAACTAGAAAATCCCGTATCCACCTGTCCATAGTTCCGGCCGGCTTTTGTTGCTGTAGCTTTACCAGCAGACCCTGTGCCATACTCTATCATAAGCTTCATTTAGATCTATAAATACTGACAATGCATGCTTTCTTTTGCAGAAGCTTCTCGTCTCCTCCATATCGAGGGGGAGATCTTGGCAAAGGCGCTCCCATCAATCTCTTTTGTTTTTCCTAGAGAGTGTTTTGACTGAGGCTGTTAGTTTATTTTATGCCATTAGGTTCGCTGCACCGCTATGTGGGACCCGTCCGGACCCCTTAGACTACGCGGGCTTAGAAGAGGCTATATTTGAACCAGGAATGCTCTTGTTCGCAGCATGAAGTATAAGTTTGGCCAAGACACCATGAAAACTATTTAATGTTCATGCTCTTAAAATCGTAATTTTGGAGTGCTCTTAAAATCGTACCCCATCTTTTTATTCTTTTTTTTAAAATCGTTTTATCCTTGGGGTACCCCATAGACACACTCCTGGCGTTAAGGTCAACTCCAAAGATGACGGACCTGCCGCTGCGCTGAGCAGGTCGAGGTGAGATTGAGTATTGCTCCCAGGG
The DNA here is from genome assembly GCA_038406235.1 of Peronia verruculata. Lineage (NCBI taxonomy): Eukaryota > Metazoa > Mollusca > Gastropoda > Systellommatophora > Onchidiidae > Peronia > Peronia verruculata. Next base: position 9,126 of record JBCAUA010828692.1, read on the forward strand.
GTGAAATATGCAAGGCTGACATGGAAGCAGCGTCCCCCAAGCGAGATTTTTATCGCCAGTATATCCACATTTGCCTGGCTTGCGGCATCCACTCTTGTCGCCATCATGTCATGTCTGACGAGGTTGGCTAGTCCTCGACATTAAGTGTATTGACAAGTAAAATATCTGTATCCAGACATATAGGGTACCTCTCCTCCGACCAGCAATGTTTCTTGTAGCAGAGCTACATGTATATGTTTGACATTGAGAAGCTTGGATAGCTTAATGCTCTTGGCCGAAGGCCACAGATGAGATGTTGTGCTGGAGAATATTGAGTTCACCAGGAGAATCCCTATCTGCTATGGTTCTCTTGTTTCGCTTGCCTTCCACACTCTCATACATATTCTTTTTTTAGTTTGGTCACCAGCAGCTGATTTTCTTGTAGGAGCGTGATAACCGCCATCATATGTCTGGACTCAGTGACCCCATGTTTTATAGATTTAAAAGCGTCATTACTGTTGATGAGGGATGTGCTACCTTTTTTTGTTTTACACCCAGGAGGAGTAGATATGGCAGTCACTTTCGTTGCACTTCCATACTCGAGAACTGGAGGGCCAAAATCATCAACAGTGCGCTCCTTCCGTACGTTGGTCAACAGTGGAGCACGGTCCAGGCCGAGCGAGGCCAAGAACGAGCCCCTCCCCTCCCTCCACCCCCCCTCAACCCCCCCCCCCACCCCAATCTCAGCCAGCATATTACTGGCCCATCCAACCTCAGCATACGGTCGCAGCGTTGGTGCTATGCCACTGTCTTCTTCAAACCTAGAAGCACGGAATATTACCGCCAATAACTCCTGGCGGTCTAGAGAGACCTATTCTCGTTTGTATACCGACTCCAATGTTATACTAGAACCAGCATCTCAGTCGATACCAAAGGAAAGTGAGATATGGAGCATCACCATAATTATGGTGGAGAACCCACTAGCCGTAGCTAAAAAAAGGACACCTCGGGACAGAACCCTTGGCATCATGTGCTTTACGGACGGTTCTTTGCAAAAGCATCCTAACTACTCATGATCATCAGTTGGCATTGTAGCTCTCTATGACACCAACGATTTGCTCATCTTTTTTAGCCAATCGTCTAGGAATCCTCCTATCACATTTCTCTCTTTTTTCTTCTTTCATATCGCTCATCATAATTTTTGTGCTTTCTCTGTCCAAATACTGGAAATAGTAAGCTCGTTAAATTCTTATTATCTCGAGAATATGCCTAAATTTCTGAAGTTTCAAAATAGCAAAATTGAGATATAATTTTTAAGCATTCACGTTCAGTCCTTAGATTGATTAAAAGTTGGCAAGAATAACGTCCACATTCCAGCAGGAGAGAACATTTTAAGAAAAAAAAATTAAAACCAGGGACTAAAATATTCAATCGTATAAGAATTAAAGTAAAAATTTCAAAGCCGAGCTAAGCGTGCTAAATTGGTGCAAATGATGCAGAACAAATCTACGTGTCATTTCCTTCCACTCTGGATAACCATTGTTTCCTTCTGTAGACCACTGTGATGGAAATCAGTAAAATTGAGATCGATCGCAGGAGCTTTTGTTCGGCAGCCAAAATGTCGCTGTTTCGAAATCGAATAACCTGGGATTGCTGTTGTTGCAGTTAGCTTGCCATTATTGTTATTGTTTTCACATTGTGACTTACTCTTATTTTTGTTCCTTTTTCCCCCTAACTTCTCACTGATATTTACAGCTCTACTTGTTAGAGTGATAAGGATTTTTGAGGGCTTTATCCCGCAGCCGTCTTGTGTCATTTCCGGGCAGCTGAGACATGTGTTTTTCATTGGATCTGTCAAGGTAATAATGGGCTGAGGGGAATAAGTGCTGTATAAATGCCATATGCTATTATTGCTTTTCAGTTCTTATTTCTATTTTATCCTATTTTTTTTTTCTTTTTCATTTTTGTTTTAATTTCTTCATGCCTGAGGTTTATTGTCCCATTTGCTTCCATTATTTTGTGTGTATTTCTTGCTGTTATTTAACCATTCCAGAACCTCAATTTCCTTTTCTTTTATTCTTTAGTCTTTCATTCAACCTTTTCATTTATTTATTGTGAATCCACGCATCCATCCATCCATCCATCCATCCATCCATCCATCCATCCATCCATCCATCCATCCATCCATGCATCTTTCCATCCATTCATGCATCCATCAATCCATGCATCCAACCATCATTTGTCTTTTATTTTATTACTTCAAACGCTTTCCTCCTTTTCAGTTCTTTTACTTAAACTTTGAGTTGCTCAGTTGTATTTATCGAAGATTATGAGATCTGAGCACATCCTAATTAAGACAATAATAAGACACGGTAAGAAGGTCATACACTGTTTTATGACAATCATGTCAATCCTATATCATTATACTTGGAGACAAATTCTAATACCAATCACTGTGCCAAATTACAGCAATAGTTTCTCACTACATACCATTAATCGGTTACGTGATAGTAAGTAATAAAAAAGGTAGTTATAGTGTTTTCGTCAGGAAGTTAAGAAGAAAAAAAAAAAGCAGCAAAACAAAATTGATTACAAATAACTATTTCTCACATTTATTTGTTAAGTAGCAAATCAGGCATTAAGTCTTCCCAGTCTGCTGTAGTGATTTCATCGCTATAAGGACTATATTCACAGACTATAATTCTGACTTTTGTTATTCATAGTGATGTCTCTTGAGAAATCTATACATGGTTTACAATTAAACTTGGGTAGTTATCAAATAAACCCCCCCCCCCCCACCACCACCACCACTTAAAAAAAAAAAAAGAAAAAAAAAAAAAAACGCTTCTGTCAGTCAATGATCTCCTTTTTCTGTTCTAGTTTTCTAAGATAAGATAAAACAGAATGACATTGTTTGAAATAAAAGAGTGGGGAGGGCAGTCTTGCTGCATCCACAAGCATTACAACTAATTAAAATATTCGCATTCTTGTTTCTACAGTTAACTAATTTCAGTACTTTCTGACCTTGTCTCGGATGAAGCAAAAAACACGACTTACATAAAGTGGTCTTGGAAATTGTTCTACTCTCCAAAGCAAAAAATAATACATTTGATACTTGATGGATTATTCTTTTACATTTCATTTCATCCATTCATTCATTTGTCCATCCACCCATTCATCCATCCATCCATCCATCCATCCATCCATCCATCCATTTGTCAATCCATCCATCTATTATCCATCCATCCATCCATCCATCCATCCATCCATTCATTCATTTATCAGTTATCAATCCATCATTTAGACAGATTTTTTTTCATCCATTCATCCATCATTGTAAAGCGAGATATAGAAGGTAACATCCATCCATCCATCCATCCACCCATTCATCTATCCATCCATTCGTCGTCAATCCATCCAGCCATCCATCCTTCAATCCATCCACCCACCCAACCATCCCATCCATCTATCCATCAATCCGTCAATCTATCGATCGATCCATCCATCCATCCATCCATCCATCCAGCCATCCATCCATCCATCCATCCATTTATCAATCAATCCATCTATTCATCCATCCACCCATTAATCCATCTATCTATCCATCCATTTATCCATCCATTCATCCATCCATCCATCCATTCATTCATTTATCAATTTATCAATGCATAATCTAGACCGATGGTTTTTTCATCTGCTCATCCATCTTTTGATTAATTCGGCATCACTGGTACCAATTCATTACCCAAGTTAAATATTTGCGACTTGATAGACTAACAAAACGATCACAGAACTGGTCGATTTTTCCTCTCCCTCCCTCTTCTCATTTTGAGTTTCTCTGTTTAGTAAGGTGCATTGAAAATCTAAATGATGTTGTACATTTTTATCATCACTTCCGTCTGTCGCTCCATCCCTCCATCTAACCGTACCTACATCCATTTATCCATTCATCCATCCATCTGTCCATCCCCCCATTCACCCATCTATCCATCCATCCATCCATCCATCCATCCATCCATCCATCCAACTATCCATCCATCCATCCACCCACCCACCCACCCACTACAGAGTGGAAAAATTTTCAATTATGTAATCAGTTCTCGATAGAAAGCTCAAGCCAAAGAGACCTATGTGAAATCAAAGCCCACGATTTTGACTCACCTGCGTACAGCCTGAATGTTACCTGTGACTTACCTGTGATAGTCATAAAGTACTGAGCGCTCTTTAAAGGTGTACTTATCATGCTGGTAGTAGTTTAATTACCTACCAGGTAAGGCAGCCAGACTCCAGGTAACCTTTACAATGTGAGTTTCAATACCCATTTAACATAAGCCTCAGTCTTAGCCGCAGGTGTAGTCAATGCCTTCCTCTGGATTCTGTACCGTATACTTCAGACATCAAATGGACGCCCAATGGATCTGGCAGTCCTAACATGCTAGCGGTACAAAAGTCGTTTGTATAACATTGTAAGTCTATGGTGGACGTACTCGATTCCTTTGTTTGCATTGTATAACAATTAACGTTATCGCGATTTTTAAAACGTGTGGTATAATGATGCTGTTTATTTATAAGCCAATATGACCAGGCAAAACGAAAAAAAGATGGAAAATCTTTTATGTATTCAATGTAACAAGAACCAAATTTTACATCACTGATTTTAACGACTGCGTGGCCAGCCTCTATCTTCCCATTCATTTAGTTTAGAAAATCCGCCATATTGCCCCAATTTAACAGTCCGACCGGCTAACACGTGGCTAACCTTCTCGCCAAGAGAGACTGAGACCGAATCCATTGATGATGAAGATCCAATGCAGTGGGCTTGTTTACTTACGTGTCAGCCATTTTGACTTCCTTGATGTTATGGCAAACTTCCGGATTCGTGACGTCATATGCAAAGCATCTACAAATTATGCAATGAGAAAATCTTTAACACAATATGGTAATAGCAAGTCAAATATCGTTAAGAAAGTAAGAAGAATATTTTAGTTGGCCCATAGATTATATTATTTCAAATCAAGGCAAGCCCAATGTGAAGAAAAAAGTCCACATATTATGTCTGTATGTCTTTCTGCATGTACGTGTATGTGCATCTGCATCTACGAATCTGTAAGCTGTGGCAAAGACACAGACAGAAGCCTGAAAACAACAACAACAACAACAACAACAACAACAACAACAACAACAACAACAACAACAACAACAACAACAACAAC
>JBCAUA010828703.1:0-28815 GCA_038406235.1 Peronia verruculata
CTTCGCCTACTCTTCATTATAGTTATAAATATTTCAATTTTTTTTTCAAAGGTAACACAGGAAGATATTTTCCTCTTCTTCTGGTAGAGCAACCCCAGGGGATGAGGCATTGCTCAACGACCGTGCGACAGTTACGCCCCCTGTTATCTATTTTATTGATTGCGGATCAGGTCCGTGGAAAGCCCACTGACGACCAAAGAGAGATCCCGTAAATACTAGAAGTCAAGGACGAAACAAATTCTGTGGGTAATCACCCTGGCTGAAAGAGCATAACTGTCGAAAAATGTAGAAGTCCCTCAATTCATCAAACATTGTAAATTTGAAATGCAAAATGTCCAACAGTTTACGAGAATCTCTCACGTCACCAAAGATTTAAGTTTGCAGTAAAAATTCTATCTAATTCAGGAGAAACATCTCACACCACAACTATAAACAAAAGCTGTGTGTGGGTTTGACCTGAAGAGGAAAAAGCAAGGGTAGGATCAAACAAGAATACGAGTAGGCCTACAAGTGGTCACATGAAATTTTAAAAGTGAGATATCGTTAAAATATGTATTTCTTTATTCCCTTAGGTGACATATCATTACAACCTGTATTTCTTCTTTTATCATTTGACAATACCATGAAAAGCCGATAATATGTTATTTCTGTCTGGCTATTCATCTGAAGTCCATACAAACATACAATAATTAGTACTTCCCGCTTTGTTTGTGTCACCGGAAACAAACTGAAAGTTCGGTTAAAAAAAAAATATTTTTTTTTTATATATCTGTATTGATAGTCATTCAAAAATATTGGCTGACCATAACAAACAGAACATTGAGGAAAATGGCTATTCCCTAAATTCAGCCATTAGTTTTGAAAAGGTAGACTGTATCATTTCTTTTAAAGGGGGGGGGGGGGCAGCGGTGTTTCAAAGATTAAGATGAACCTACATAATGATGAAGTGAAAATCTCCTCAAGAGCATGTCTGCTTAGGGACAATGTATACAGACTTGTTTTTACTGTGACTTTTATTCAACAACTTATATTTCTTTGAGATTTATGTTTGTTGTGTAGTGGCTGTAAGATAAAGCCCTTACAGGTTAACAATGATTCATGAACTAGTTTATAAAAACAAATGTGATCATTTATAAGGGTTACGCAGCTCCCTCATTGACAGCTTTGGGCTCGCAAGCTTAAAATAAACATGTTGAATGTCAAACGTTTCCCCTCTTGTCTCTTTGTTTATCCTCTTAACATAATGCTCTTGATATATGAGTTTGTCCCCGAAAGCTTTCATGTTTTTTTTTTTTTCATCTACCTTACTTTTGTTTCACAAAATTATGTTTTTATTTTAATCACGTTCTTGGTGATTCTATAGGCCTCGAACTGTACTGCGCTTTGTCTCCGGCGCCGAAAGCACCTGATTGCATGACAGTATCACATTTAGCGCTATGGTCATTATCGGAGATCTGTACTCGATTACTTCAAAAGTGGGCTAAAATGTAATGCGCAACTAGAATCTGAGGAAAGAACAATGGCCAGAGGAGTCTATAGCTTCACTTGACTAACAAGTTATCCCGATTGTTTATCATATTGTTTTTATTATGTATCCATTACATGCGTACAAATACACACAAGTAACAGAATAAATTTGCATATAGATGCTTGTTTTCCCTGGTCTCATCTTTAGTCTTTCCCAGATCTTACGATAATAATATAATTAACACTGCGAGCGAAGGTCGTGACTCTGTGTCCCTTGTTAATATCACAACATGCAACATTTCTTTTTAAAAATAATATTTCCTTTTTTCCTTCCTCACAGAGGGTTTTCATATTTAGCTCATTTGACACAGGATACAATTCTCGCACATATTGAAAACTGTGCGGGAAAAAAAGGAATATATCATTATCATGTAAAAGGTGTTACATGTGATTACTCAGTTAAGGATTATAGGAACACAATATTCTGTGGTAATTGTATATCATGGAGCCGAGCTTATCGTTGTTTTGTTATTTCATTGCTCACATGAGAGGCAAAATAAATAAATAAATAAGCAAAAATAGCTGTCTCTGAAGTTTCAAACAATAGTATTAACTGTCGTGTACCGCTGTACGGTAGTTTGGAATACTTAAAGCGATCAAAACAGACATAATAATAGTTTGCAAAAACTGCCAAAATTCTATCAGAAGGCAGCGTTGTTGTCTGTGTGCATGTGCGCACATAAAATATCAAGATTATTGTCTTACTTGACAAAAACCGCACATCAAGCCACGAGTTTGGAAAAAAAAAAAAAAAACGCGTTACGATTTCCTGCAGAGTAGTAAATAAACCATAGATTAATACTGACAGACATAACAGGTTTTAGGCTTTATCAGAATCAGTGGGATACAGATTTTTCAAACATATTTTTTTTTTCCGTGTAAAAATGGCTGAATATTTAATAGATTTACAACAATGATTGACCAGTGTCCAGCAAAGAATAATCCTCTACAAGTCTAGTTTTGATTACTGGCACTGGTGTGTGGATCAAATAAGCACCCATGAATCAAGCTGTAGCTATCTGGACATAAATCCTTCGTGATGAAACAATACGATTGTCTAAGCTTTGATCTGGCCAACCGTACAGTTTGTTAACGTCAGTTGTTTCATCCCTCGCCTTTATAGCCAACAAAGTCTTGCGGCCACTTACACCAATTTCAACAGGGAGAGGACTTTGACTCTTTCTAATTTCTGCTTTCTCCAGTTTCCTCCTGCATGGTGACTCTATTGCGAAAGTTTCGAGTTCGGATTCGGGCTGGTTAAACTTAAGGGGTTCTGTTATTGTTGCTGCTGTTGTTTTTCTCTCTTTTCGATCTTATGCTACATTGAGTACTTAAATCCAAGGATATTCCTGGCCGTAATCGTCTGCACGTTGTAAAACAGGAAAGTGGAACTGGTAATTATTAATATTATTTATTATACTAAGAATGTTATCCAGGCACTAATCCTGGTCTTGCTTTTGAAACACTGAAAAAAAAAAAAAAGTTTTTAAAAATAAGCAAACAAGACCCTCCTCTTTTGGGGCAAACCTGGCGTTGAATTTCCACAAGCCGGCCTGAGCCGAGTATTTTGTTCAATGCCTTAGAAACATGTACTTATTATTCTTTGAGACGTTGATTCATTTGCAGTTTTTACTTTTTAGTACATCTTTGATTTCAGAGACACTGGTACTTATCTCTGTGAGCTTTATACTTTGTGGTTTCTATCTCTCAGTTGCCTATTAAAGTACCTCTCCAGACCTAATATTTCCCTCTTTTCTTTTTTTTAAATTTTCTATTTTCTCATTTCTAGGAGGCAAAATGTCTAAGATCACTGTCTACGTTGTCGGTAGTCGATGAATGAAATGGCATAACAATTTTCTGAGAATAGGTTGGCAGTGGAATACACGACCTACGCCTCCTACCACTGGCCAAATGTCGGCAACTATCGATTTCTGGATATGCCAAGCAGTCATTGACTGCCACAAGGATCTTTAATATGAAAAAATGTCTGAAATCAGACTGATAGTTTTGGCTTTTTCAATTACGTTAAAGACAAGTCTGCATTCCCAGAGCTATGCCACAATTTCCCAAGTAAAGATGAGGAGTACAACTGAACTATACAGGACGGACCGGCATTTATGACTTACTTATTACTTATATTTCTAAACATGCTTACAAGCACACAATTGTACAAAAGTATAATGAATGTAATTGTTTGGTTAAATCGGTTTTCTATTTTACGGCCAGGAAATGGGCACTCTATTTCAATTAAAGTGCATTCATTGACATAGTACATCTGTATGATTAAAAGCATATTGAGAATATAATTAACAAGTGAATCATGAATTCTTGCCGAATGAAAAAGACTCTCTTTAGTTGACATAGATTTATGTAAAGAAAATACAATCTAGATCTTCTATCCCATCATGATGTAGACATTTTGAACATAGTAAACTGTCATGTATGCTATGTTCTTATTTGCCTGTAAATTCTTTGATAACCACTTTTATAACTATAGATCGTCTTAACATACAGTTATAACCTGTGCACGTCATTTACCGTGTTCGATGTAAATGAATTCGCAATCTTGCTGATTCGTCATTATATCCTTTACCCCATGCATTTAGGTGATTCTGAGAGATCGCTATTGATCGTTCCGTGAATGTTTTGATACTCGTATACACCTTAATTTGAAAATCCATTTTCACAACTGACCATCATGGATATCGTGTTTGGCGCAATAAAGGGTCATTGTGCTGATGCATGGATCAACAAAAAACCCAGCTCAAGTCCCCAACTCAACTGACATGTTCTGCTGATAATTGTAAAGACAGTAGCATCTATCTGTTAACAAACTACAGTAACTATATTTATGGTCATATCTGTACAACTTATTTATATACACCCTAATGTTATATGTCAGACAGAACACAATTACACCTACACATTTTCCATTACTATTAAAGGGACAAAGGTCGTGTACCCTGCACATATTCATCTCAGAATCTGATATGGATAACAAGAAGATGACAAAACGAAATGGGACAGGAGATGAACAAATAGAGAGACGGATAGATGAATGGATGGATGGGCGAATAGATAGACAGATGGGCGAGTGATGGGAAAACAAATGGGTGGCGGATTATTAATTTGTGATGAGTAGCTGAGTGGACAGATGATGGATTGTCAATCATATGTGGATGGGAATTATTGTTAACCCTATTAGACGGAAAACGGTGCTTCTTCGAGTCTGCATCTCTGTCGTAGACAGGCATAACGGCTAAGAATCTTGCAGGAATTCAATAAAGTATGTCGAGAAAAATAATTTAGTCCTTCAGAAAAATATATTTGGTAAAGAGAGAGCAGAACAGACTGCCAAGAGTTTCACCTTATTAAGAGTTAACTAATTGTTTCTGCTACAGAAATATCTTATGTATATATTTACAAAAGTAAAGAATCGCACTCTTCAGAATGTCAAATATCACAGCAACTTACACCTTCTCCCTACAGATCAAATTTGTCACGGAACTGTACAAATATATGAAACAGGATGGAAGTCGTCCAAACCAGAATTAGAAGTGATGGGAAAAGTAGAGGCTAGAATTGGGCACAGAGGGTTAATCACTAAGGTCTTGTGCTAGGAGGAATAGTACAACTAAAAATAACTACAATTGCAGAAGATTAACGGGAGAAGAAGAAAGCTGACGAAGAAATAACAAAACACATGGTTTAACAAGCTGAATGTTGTTGGTATGATTCAATGTCGTTCAGTACTGATGACAACGAGAATATCGATGAAGAGAGACGGGATAGATGTCACGTATGGTGAGGCAAAAGTCCAGTTTCTCTGAGAAATGCCCAGTGAATGGCGAAGCTGTTCTTGTCAAAGTCCGTGAGTAGAATGCTGGCTCAGTAGAGCACGTCACTGTGGTAGGGCCTCCTGAGCTGGCTCTTTCTACGTGCCCAGACTATAGATCTAGAATTTTCTTTTATTAGTTTGCATTTTTATGTTCATCTGTTAGATCGATCTCAGATCAACCGTTCCTTGCTAGCATCAGTCTGTGTCACAGACAAGAGGAATTCTTGTATGACACAAAACTGTGACGCCGCGTAGTTTCTGCTGCATTTGGCTATCTAATATGATTCACTTTAATGTCCCCACGGATCTTCCTCAAACAGCTTCCTCATTCCTAACAGTCTTCCCCAAAACTCCTTATCTTTTGCTCCCTTTTGCCCCCATATGTTGAATATCATTTTTGTTCTCTCCTCTGATCTGTTACCAGGAGTGTCCTTCTTTAAAACTGTATTCAATCTAAAATTACATCTGAGTCGTTTTTCTTTAATGTTTTCTTTCAGATTACACATAATCAACGGAACGAAACTGCCTGGGCATGTCAACTTTTCTCTTGCATCTTGAATGGTCGAGTTTGACCTTTTCATATGTGGAACTTTGGTCCCACTCCCTCCTGTGAACGAAGAAATATGTGCCTTCTTGTTCCTATAATCGTCAGCGGAAATCTCTCCGATTCTAATGAACTGACAGTTGTGACCCCAAGATTGCTTTTAATATTCATCACTGGACATAGATGCTAAGGATATTACCAACAAACCAACAACGACTTTTCACCACAAAGATTCAGCTCACACAGAGCTCACAGTCTTCCTTTAATACACTTACTAGCAGATTCCATATTAAGTAACAGTTCCTTACACACTGGACTGTCGTGGCTTTGTTTGTGACACAAATAAAACAGGAAACGGAAAAAGCGAAAGATTTCACCGAGAGACCAACATTTCGAGGGTCTTAATTCGGTTTCGGTTCTTATCCAATCCTTCGATTTCACTGTCTCACTTCCTCGTAGGTTTCCATTTCGTCTCTGACACTCAAGGACCTTCCATGGGAAACCTGATTGTGTTGGCATTTATCCAGTTGCCTGATACGCCAGATTTGAAAGATAGCGGCTAAACTGACACAGACAGACATCTGACCTGTTCATCTTTTGCCCGAGCATTGAATAAAGACACCAAAAACTGGGACAGATAAATGGATATTCCGCGTAGAAGAGAGAAACGAGTGCCCCTACGTTCTTACTGTGAACGCAACCATGATTTTGATCTCATTATTAAACATTGAGTACAACTGGGAAAGAATGAAGGATAATTTTCTCGGTATATGATATTACAACATATCTTAGGTTTATTTTCAATTGTCCTGAAAGAGATTTTAATGGTTTCAGCGAAAATAAAAAGGACTGAGATACAGCAATTATTCTGATAGCCTTCAAAATTTGCAAATACATCACAGAATCAATACTAGGCCCCATTTTTGTTTTCTGAATGCTAAAGCCATAGCAGCTTTTTTTTTTTTTTTAAATTTGCAAGAATTAGACACATTTTTCTTAGACTCAATCAGCTGAATTGATATTTTTTTTCTACTTTCGCTACATTCTTCCAACCCATTTTCTGTATCCATCCCATCTGCCTCTGATTCACAATAGCCTAACCCCCCCCCCCCTCCCTCCCTACAGACACACATCATTAAAAGCATACGAATGTTCCCGAATGTTTGAACGCTTGAAAAGTTTCGTCTCATGCAGAAATCAACAATTCTTAAAGACTCCATCTTTAGAAAATTCATGCCTGTGGGGAAATGTAAGACAGTGAGGAACTTACCACATGTAAAGCATTGAGTTAAAGATGTGTTTTTACTGGCATTCACGATTCCTGTGCACAGCACCTGAAAACGTACGGGAGTGAAATGTCTTTCTTTGCTTCTACTTTGCATGGACCAGGTGGTTCATACTGGTGGTGGTTGGGGGGGGGGGGGGGAAGGGGACATTCTCTGTGCTTGTCAGTCATAACACAGAACGTGAATAAAGGGCGATTAGATACACCTTTCCCGGTACGTGAAGCCCACTTCTTTTTATAGACGCACAGAAATCGTGCGTATCAATGTAAACGTTAATCCTGGAAGAAATGGTCAGACTATAGTAAATGGCATTAGGAAGAGATAAACTGACTTGCCATTTTCTGTTTGTCCGAATACCATAATATGCATTCACAGGCAGGCTGTTTACAGAGTTATACCAGAGATCTTCAAGTTACTCTAGCTTATCTGGTTATAATCATCATTCCCGTTTTCAATCATGAATTCTGCTACAATGTCGGCAAAATGAAATAAGCTCGTTGTCCAAAGTCCTTGCCGTCAAGTATGTCCAAGAACAGATGACGTAATTAGCCAGGAAGTGGCACCTTTTTATCGGTAAATAGAATTTCTGAAACTATGGATTCATCTATTCATGACAGCTCGACAAAAGGAATGATTTTAAATTAATCTCACGATCAATATAATACAGTGGCCCTTCGGGTGACGAACGGCTTGGATTACGAACAAATCAGTCGACGAACACGCTCTGTGAACAAATTTTACCTCCACTTACGAACAATGACTCGGGTTACGAACGCGCTTGATACCCACAGTCCCGTGGAATACGTGCTCATTAAATGCGCTATGAATTATGACGTAAAAATGAACCGCTTTAAAAGGTGAGGAGAAGTGAAATAAAGTACTGCCGAATCAGAGTTGCCCAGTGTTATATTGGAAAGAGGTTCCCTTTCCTAGCAAATAACCTGCTTATCTCCCTCTTCACTAGTTAGGCCCTGCTACATGTGTAAACAATAAAGGTACAGTGTTGTTATTGTTACAGCGTATTCTGTCTCCACTTAAGTATACATGTACATGCATTTTCATCTACTTGTAAATTCTTCTTTAAAGATGAAATAATAAAATATAAACATACCATTCATGTTTTTTTTTTCTTAGATGAAAGGGGTGCATTGTATGAACTCTCATTCCAATGTTTCGGTTTACGAACAAGTCTATTTCAGAACAAAGTCCCGGACGGGAATGAGTTCGTACCTGAGGGCCTCACTGTATAATAGCCTGACTTACTTATCACACGACGGGGGATCGGTGAGTGAAGTGAGAATTGGCTAATATGTTTACAAGTAAACGTGCATGCAGCTTTATCAGCATTATGAGAAATCAACAAACACGGTCCCGCTAACACTCTCTGCAGTTAAAACATATTTAAGCATCTTTATGCTTGAGCATCTTTGAGGTAGATTTTACAGAACTGACACTGGTGATCAATTGCTAAGATCTTATTCTGAAGTAAGGTATATATGTTTAGATTTCCAGAAAAATCGGCAGAAAGCTCAGTATCCTTTAAGGGACACAGATGAGACCGTTACATGTCATTCATACGACTTTCTCAATACACGGCACAGATACAAATTAACGCATGACAGCGGGGTGGTCAAGAACGGGACTAGATGGACACTGTAAACATAAATGATATACTACGATACTATTAGCGAAGCTTAATGTCAAAGTTCTTTGTATTTCCCTATTTAATCTGATTTATTGACGGACAGAAAATGAACAAGGTTGTCAACTTTCAAAACAACGATTTGGGGGACACTTGGTTAATTCTGCTGACTGAAAGAGAACAAATATAATATAAATGTAGGCCTACTTTTATCTCGTCAAACGACAGGTGGGCTAGAGTGGATTTAACTGACAATGAATATCGGAACATAATGGATGAAACAGCTTACTTAAAGCAAATAAGTAGCTTAAGCAAACTAGAAGCTTTTAGTAGACAAATGATTATGACAATGGCACATTATATCATAAGTATACGATCATATTAAGGACGGGTCAATAAATTGCGTGTTTATGACATTTCCTATGTCTGATACAAACCGAATCATGGTGAAAATCTTTTTCAACTAAGGTCACGCATATAAACATATTTTCAAAATACTATACATTTTTTTTTCTGAACCCTGCGATTTCCTAGAATATCTCTGGGCCTCAATAGATTTGTTCCGACCAAGCGAACGACTGGAAATCCCGTTTAATTTCAGTAGGCTAGGGGGTACATACACTTCAGATTGTTCACATTGACATAGGAAAACACATAAAATGCGCAGGATAAGAGACAGCTGTTCTCAGATCTCGTGGTGGAGCGGTAACAAACACCAGTGAGTGTTCTATTTCTAGCAAGTAGGTACAAACACTCCGCCCGGGATTTCCAGGTTTTTGTTTAGTCGAATAAGAACAATTCCAAACATGAGGAAGAGTGGAGTGTCGTGACATTATGATGGTTTCAACAATAATACAGTATGGTAATAATAATGACAATACCGACAATACAGTAGAGGCTTCAGCAGCTACATGTATTATCTACATGTATCATCACCACGACATAGCCACTGGTGAAAAACTCTCAGCTTCCCGGCAAGCATACAAGGTAGCTGCCTGTCAGGCCCTCTAATCCTTAATAATCTAGCAAGATCATTTTCTGCCTATAGTCGGGTGCTCAATTTAACCTGGATCGAATAAAACAAAATATTTTTTAAAATGTGTGATAACCGTCTTTTCCAATGGCATAATGTCAGGACTAGTCGCGGCTCGAACCCGGAACTTTTGATCCCGAGTCCGACGACCCAGTGTAAAGCCACCGATACCACAAAGCCGCCAAGACGTATGGCCGGATAAAAAGACGTTTTTATTCAAAAGACGCTGTAGACAATCCATGTTAACAATGCCTGTTAAAATCAACGCTAAGATTTAATTCTGTGGAAAAATACCCGTCCAAAATTTTGAAAATCTTCCAGAAATGCTTAAACAAAGACTAACATCCAGAAGCTACAATACAGTAGATTCATCCGACAATTTCATCACATTCCTTTGTCAATAATTCTGCACTAGCTCATCGACCGCATGCTGCAGGAATAGAATCCTTCCAAAACACGGTGTCTTATATCCAATATGCATGGTGGTCTGATTCTTGTATTTCACACAAAAACTGTGTCACACCAGACTAGCACAAGGTCTTATTCTCCTATATCAGACTAGCACAATACTTTGTTCTCTTAGTTAGATCAAACAGATCCATCACCGGTATCTTATTCTGTTTTATCACTTATGCACAATGTCTCCTTCTCTTATATTTACAAGTACAGTGTCTTAATTATGTTAAAAAAGTCTCTCTAGCACAAGTGGCTTTACTTAATCATCAGTATAAATCCCAGCACAATTTCTAATTCTTTTATATCAAACACAAACTCTATATTAAATTATATTCTCTCTCACATAAGCACAGTTAGATGTAAATAATATATCCACTCAGCACAATTTCATACTCTCTTGTGTCACCCAAAGCACGGTGTAAAAGAGAGAGAAACGTCATAGCCTTTGAGAGATGGATCGGAATCTGATTCCCGTGTCCCCAGTGTGTCCCGTGGGTAGAGTCGAGGCCATACACTGCAGGGCTCCTTCATGATGCGTAGGGTATCTAATCCGGTGCCTTCGTTCCTTCCAGACTCTCCCCCGCCCTCATCTTTTCCCTCCTCCCTCACACCTTTTCTCCGTGCCCCGGGCGCAGCCGCGGACAATTCTGAATGGCATTGCTTTATTAATGGAACTCCAGCAGATAAACGTAGGTGCTGTGCCAGAAAAAAAAAAAAAAAAATGGAAAGGGAGGGGGGGGGGGGGGGATAATTCTTTTTCTCCAAAACCGTTTCATATTTTGTCTATTCTGTAATATATGCACCTTCAAAGAGAGTGCAGTACTGGTCTCGACAAAGCTAACGTACCGGAGAGAGCACGATACATAAAAAGAAATAAGTAACGAACAGCGGCAATTTATGTCATTTGAGCTTTCCTCTCTCACTTGTGTATTGCTTGTTTTGTTTTGCTTTGCATATTTCTTGACAATAGCTGGTGTCATGTAACCTGGTTATTTTAACCGGAAATAATTAACTATAACTTCATGATCTAACAAGTCGGAATAGGCAGGAGGACTAACCAAACTTAAGCACGGTTAGAGACGTTTTTTTTAAAAAAAATTCCCTTTAGAATGAATCCTTACTTCAGAATAATTTTTCATCTTCTGTCTTCTCTTCCAGCTTAATCGCCGCCCCCCCCCCCCTTACCCTTCCCCTTCTCTTCCTCCATAATTATGTTTCAATCCTCCTGATATCTCCTTCCTTTCTTCCTTCCCTTCTCCTCCTCCCTTCTTTCCGTTCCTCTCACTCTTCTTCTCTTTTCCGTTCGAATTATTACCCTCCTGGTTTGTTTCTCTTTCGGATATCATTCATTTGTAGTATTGATCGAATCTACTTTCCTTTTCTTTCAGTTTTAGCATGAGCCTGTCTGGTGAAAATGACACACGGAGGAAAGGAAAACTTTTCTCCATATCAATGAAGGAGCTGAAGGGGATCGAATCTATCATTTCTTTGATCTGAATCAGATTCCATTACCCCTTGATGAGCAGGAATAACAAGGAAAAACAACAAAATCTATATGAAATCGATCAATACAGCCAGTAGACGAATGCGGGATATTTAAAGCACAGGATTCAGTTCTTAAACAACCAAGGGCGGATCCGCATTTTCCTGGAACGTGAGGCTAAACCTTCCTGGCTTCTCACAACCAGCAATACCGAAACCTGTGTAAAACGAAACATATACGAAACAGTCGTAGGAAAATTGTCTACGTCATTTTTGGCCATTCTAAGAGGGGAAAAAGAAAGTTTCCTTTCACCATGTACCACATCACATACATGTTCTTTTGCAAGCCTATAATGAACATCAACGTTGGACAAAATGCTTCAAGGTGAATTGAAAGGGGGGGGGGGGAGAGAAAGGGGACGGGGGAGTTCTGAAAACGGGTTTTTCCTCAAATATTCCGTTTGGGGATATTGTTTTCTTTTAAAATTTCGGCCTTTCATGCATATAAAAATTGCAGAGCAAAGTTGATGTGTCAGGGTAGTCATTAACAGGTTGATCAGCTCTTCTCCCACCCAGGTTTTTGTTCACTTGGGGCTCTATATGGAGTGCAATGGTGAATCGTCAACATTTCGCTGGTAAAGGGTAAGTAGTTTGCCCCATTGGTGTGAGTTGGAGATATTACTAGATCTAGCACATGTTTTTTGTTTGTTTGTTTTCTTTTCCAGCGGTTCATTTAAATATTATGGAAATATCTGATCGCATGACTGGTCGCCTAAAATAGATAAAGGTTCTGTTGGACGACATTTAACAGGAAAGTAAAGTTTCCCTACCATTTTTCAATATTTGGGCGACATGTTCTTTACTAGTGGTTTGGAGACAGATTTCTCTACCAGTCTTTGGCATGCGCCAGATTAACAATGCGTGTTGAAATCAACACTAAGACTTAATTTAAGATTTAGCTAAGACGCTAAGACTTAGCAGGGAGTATTGGAGAGCGATCAGTAGAATATCAAATGTCTCTCTGTGTGTAGTGTCGACCAAACCTGCCTTTTTGCTCACTCACGATGCTACTTACCAGATCTCACGAACCTTAACCCTTCATTAATAGACAGCGACATCACATTTTGTGATACGATCTCCTGCGTTCCATTGAATTGTCACAATTGTTCAAAGAATTGTCTGTTTGGGTGAGATGTCATAATAATATGTCATAATAATATTCCTTATATCAGTTTCACTAATTCGGTGACATGTCACCTTAAACTATCGTCTTAACCCTAATCCAAAACCTAACCCTAGCCTTAATCCTAACTTGGAGGTTATTATCATTACTAGTCTCTTAATATGATCTTAAGGCGGCCCTCAATACCACTGCCTCGTTAATCTGTTGGAAGAATCAACATTGTTATATTTAGCCAGAGTCTATCTGGCTGATGTACCATTTAAATAGTATTTTTTTCTATCAAGGTCACTATTTGGGTACCATGACAGCTAACTTATTTTTTAAATCTAACATTAACTTTAGACTAATCTTAATCTTGACTCCAAATCAAACCTTAGCCTAACCTTACAATTAAATTTCGAATAAGTGGAATCAGTTTATGATCGATACCGAATGTCCACAGCTAAGTAGTGTTTACCCAGTCATTTATTGTTGTGGCGAAAAGTCATCCTGACAGGTTGTTCTATATATCAATTACACATGTGCAAGGTTAATCCTTGACTGATCTTAGGTAAAACACGCCAATACCATGTTTTCAATATACTGTACAAATGCCATCGTGCATTCTACACTGTTGCAATAAAACAATATGGATGTAGGTTTTAAGAATGATGTCTTTAACTCTGCAATCTCATTATATACTCTCTCGTCGTTCTTTGCACTGCAAGATTAACTTCCAATTATAATGGAACAAAATTTTAGTCACACAGTGTCACCTCAAGAGATAAAATGTCATTCCTCAAGCAAGAAAATTACAGTCCCAACGGTTTGCATCGAAACTTTTAGAGTTAGGTCTAAAGATAATGATTGGATCATAGTAAGAGGAAAATATTACAACTGGTAGATGAGAGGCAGACTTCATTAGTTCATATTCGACTAAGCAAAAACCTGGAAATCCCCGTCAGAGTGTTTGTACCCGTTGCTAAAAATAGGACACTCACTGGTATTTATTGCAGCTCCACCACTAGATATTATATGAACAGTTGTCATCGATCCCGTGCATTCTCATGTATTTTACTATGTCAAAGTGAACAATTTGAAGTGTTTGTACCCCCTAGCCTAGTTAAATTAAATGGGGGATTTCCAGCCTTTCGCTTGGTGGAAACAAATCTATTGCAAAAGGCCAAGAGTGGGAGGAGGGATAAGAAGGTGTTAGAAATCATTATTGAGGGATGTGCCCTTTCAATAGAGGCCCCGACGGGTTGATTTAGCACTCCTGAAAGACTTACCTAAAGATTTGAAGTTAGGGTTTACTAGTTGTGACAATTTGCCATCAACAGCAATAGCTTCTAATGGAGTTATAAATGCAACTGCTAGGTAAAAGTAATCATGAAGTCTCAAACAATTTATTTCCTCTATGCCACGGATGAGTGATTCGAATATTTTTGGCATGGGATAAATGATTATCTTTTCTCTCACAAAAAGGTTGAAGACTTGCTCTGAAATGATTCTCTACTCACTGTGACACTGAGCAAAATGGCTACAGTAAATATTACGTTCGTTTGTTTGTGTTGGGGTTTAACGACACATCAGCACGATTACAGCTGTATTGTGTCAAACACGGTAACATACCTTTTATGCGTCAGGAGGAAAGAAAGCGGGACGGAAGACCGGAGCAAAGAGATCTTGAAAATGGCACTTCATGGGAGACACCACATAGATGGCGGGCTTGCACCGCCTGCAGGTGGGAGCAGAGAACCTACTTATAAACCCTGGGCTCCGGCGGGGGCAAATAGTACGTAAATGAAGTAAACAAAACAAGAAATAATAAAATAAAGCTAAAAAAAGAAGAAAAAAAAAAACAAAACAAAAAAAAACAAAAAAAAACCCAAGAGTATTGCCCACTACAAGATCGCTATTTTATCCTTTTACTTATAAAGATATCGTGTAAGTTGGATTTCTGAAGAATATCAGAGCTGTTTTAACTTCAGTGATGCGGGAGACCTCTCTTTCCACTCCAGTTTTCTCTGCTTCGTGAGTTTCTCCTAATCAGTCACAGCTATGGGAGAGAGATTGTAACAGGAGAGGACAGGGAGGAAAAAGAAAATAGAAGGTAGGGAGGAGCACTTACTTTCTCATTAGGACGAGTTTTCGATACATGTCTAATGAGATCGAAAGGTTTGGAGAGAAGCACGGGATAGCCTGGTCTGGCCGTGTAGCCTAGAGAAGCGGTGTTTGGCTAGTCGAAACGTCTTTAATGATCGCAATCAGAGACAGGAGGTGGGGGAGGAAGTGAAAATGTGGGGACTCCAGGAACAGAGGTAACGGAGAAAGGAGGTGGGGGTGAGCGGGGAGGAAGGGGGGGGGGAGGAAAAATGTTAGAAAAAAAGATCATATAATGAGAGGAGAGAAGGAAAAGTGGTAAACAAGAGAGGGAGAGAGAGAGAGAGAGACAGAGAGAGAGAGAAAGAAAAAAAAAAGAATGAGAGAGTAAGGGGAACAATGCACCGTTTTCTGTCTGTTTCATCCATGTCTGTTTTCATTAACATTCCAGCAGGTTATTTGATAGCAGATGTACCAGGGTATCTATAAAAGCTAAAGATCAATTGCTTCTGTACTCAAAGAGCTGGCGATTGAACCTGTTCACATGATGACAAAGGGCCGATCCATAAAAACTGTTCTGTTCCTACCTCTTTCTCCTCCGTCCTCCCCTGGAAGCTCATTCTCTCTCCTTTTCTCCGCTTCTGTCTCTCTCTCTCTCTTTCTTTCCCACTGTCAGTCTCCATATTGTCCACTGTATTTGTCGTGTTTCCATCCAAAGACTAGGAAAAGAGTATTAAAAAGGAAAAGAGCCTTTTGCATCATCTGTCTCTTTCCTTTAACCGAAGTTATAAACAATAGGCCGAAAAAAAAAAAAAAATCAATGTCATTCCGTGATAGAAGGTAACAATGAAAACATCAAGCCCCCCCCCTTTTTTTGTGTGTGTGTGCTCTTTATAAAGGCCAATTATATCACTTTAATTAATGGTTTAAGTGCAAGATTAGAGAAAGAAAAAACATTAAATAAAAAAATAATACATGAGTAAAATAAACAAGCAAGGAGAAAAAAATAAAATAAATGGGACTTGCTGAATCGCTGATTACAGAACGTTCAATGCGAGTGTAAATCAGGGAGCCAAATAATGTTCAATACTATTGCTAGATGCTCTCAAACGTTTTGAGTGCATTGTGATGAAATTTGGCTCGGATAATGAACTGGTTTTCCTTTCCACCTGCCGTAGAACCACATTGTAAACAGTTATAGAGTCAACTATCGGACTGTTTACATTTAGTTTCATAGAAATTTATTCCACCTGCCCTATTGCTGACCTCGTTGTTAATGTTTGTTACAGTAATAGGCTTAACAATTGTATAGCTTTAATGTCATACAAGGCAACCATAAAAGCAGACTGAGGTAGTCTTTGTTCCTCTGTTCCGTGGCAGCTCATAGTGGTAACACAAAACAAATATTCACTTCTACCTAATCAGTCCTGGAAAATTCAGGACTATTCATTGTTGGAACATGATCATAAAATTTACCTGTTTGAGTGTCATTCTCCGAAAAAGTGACAGCCAGTGGAATGTGAGGGAGCGAGAAAAATCATTCACCCATTCCAAGTTAGTCAAACTGTTCTTAGTGATAAATTGAGGAAACTGTTAAGTAGACTATATTTCATGATACTTTTAAAACACACAATATGATGATATATCCATGGAATTTGTATTTTCTCTGATCTGAACAAATGTGTACCGCCATATATTGGCCGGGTTGCAAATGGAAAGGTATCAGGCACTGGTTATGCAACGTGCATAAAAATATATAAAATAAAACAAATACCGGTGCCACGAGGAGGAAAGGTTCGCCCCAAAGCATAAAACATTACTTTGGATTTCAATATATGCGTAGAACTTAATTCACGAGTAGGATTAACAAGAGAAAGTTGGTGATTCCAAGATACAAAGTGGCAGAGCACCATAAAATATGACATGATGTCTTACCTGTCAGGTTTTCTACAGACCAACAGTGGCGCTCACTTTTATGTCTCTTCTGTGGCCTATTCGTTGTTTCTTGTTTCTCACAGAACAAGAGTGAAGATAGGAAAAGGGAAGAGAGGGATTGATCAAGTAATCTTTCAAATCAATTTCATTGACTGAAAAGAGAAAGAGAGAGGAAGAGAGAGAGAGAGAGAGAGAGAGAGAGAGAGAGGGAGAGAGAGAGAGTTAAAATGAAGAAACAGAAATATAAAAGCGATTCGGTCAAGGAAAACTCAATACGAAGTTGGAGAAGCTCCAGGCTACAGCTTTACATACGCCCATCTGCGAAAAGATTCTGATGAAAGTGTATGTCCCTGTATGCCCTATTGTGCCTTAGCTATATTGATTTCTTCCTCTTTTGTTACTTTTTTTCCCCTCTCTCTTCCCTTCTTCCTCCTCTTCAGTTCAAAGTATAAAGGGCATGACAGAGGCAATCCATGAGGTAAAAAGAAAACATAAAAAGAGTTTCGAATTTGGAGGATTTCCAATAATTTTCAATACAAAAGTATAGTTGCTTTTCTCCGTGCCTAAATTTTGAATTCTCTTTATCTTTCTCTGAATTTTCCTCAAAGAGGCATGTCTTCTTGCAGCATGAGCATTAACTTCCAACACTGAGCAGACGGTGTTGCTTATGAATGGAAATAGCAATAAGAAATAAGATGGAATATTCATTTCCAGTACTCGATCACAAGGCTGCCAGTTTTGGACTTTCTTCCATTAATTGGAATGTAATGAGTTATTTGATAGCCTTATTTGCCCACAAAAATGTTCTTTCATATTGAAACAGACATGAATGTGTATAATCCCACCACAGTGATTGATGTGATCATGCCTTCAGTAACTGAAATTTTCTTTTTCACCTTTCACCGTTCATCCTCTGACAATGTTTTCCAACCTCTTCTGTCCCTGAAATTTTCTACATAGATCTAAAGGTACAAACTCCGTTATGTTGATTTAGCACTGGAATAGCCTGAGATTTTCGAAGATGGGCAGAACCATTAAAAAAAAATGGACAAAAAAAAAAAATAAAAATAAAAAGACATCTTTCATGTGAAAGCGCCTGAATATTTCAACTATTTTAAATAGAGCATCTATACAAACAGTAAGCTGGAGAAAGGATGTAGATGAAGCTAGCAATGTACATTGAATCAGTCCTTGAACAAATCACTTTCTTTGATCTTTTGGGGTGAAACATAGATCGGATGACTGCACTTTTGCGAGTCCCCGATTCCAAGGTCCAGCCACGTATTCTGCCAGATAGTCACCATATTTTACAAGCTCTATGTCCACTGCCTTGAAACATGGGCATCAGATCATCTATGACTCTACCTAACACTGCATACCTTGTTGTGCCATGAGGCCGTTGTTTATTGTAAGTTACAAAATCCACACTTTTCCATTTGTGTTTCGTCCAGCACGTTGCAAAAACTCTGGTGTTAGCCAAAGCCTAATGATGCTCTGATCCTCAACTTTGTATAGAAATGAGTGTA
Source organism: Peronia verruculata (assembly GCA_038406235.1). NCBI lineage: Eukaryota > Metazoa > Mollusca > Gastropoda > Systellommatophora > Onchidiidae > Peronia > Peronia verruculata. Next base: position 18,535 of record JBCAUA010828703.1, read on the forward strand.
CAACACGTGTAAACGGGGCTAATATATACAACATATATTTCTATATAGTCCTAAGCCATCAAGAGGTCACTAGTTAATAAGCCTAGCGTATTGGCCTCCCAAATTAGCCGGATTTGAGAACCTTTGCTGATAGCAGTGAGGAAAAGAAGAGTGTTGAAGGGACGCCCCAGGACGCTTACCCCTCTTAATCAGCGGAACCCAGCAGACAGGATGACACACTAATAGACACCTAGACAGACAGTGACGGCCTCCAATAGCCTGAAGAGAAACTCGAGTCTCGTCTATTGTTACATTCCTTCGCCTCTCTCTCTCTCTCTCCAACTTCCCGTATTTGCTCCTTTACCTCCCCTACTTCGTCCAGTTTTCACCCTTGTCCGTGAGTTTAGTAAGAGGCCGTGCGTGATAAACGATCTTAGTTTTTGGTTTCTGTTTAAATATTATGTTTCTTTTAAAGCTGCTGTTGTTGATCTTGTTTTTGTTGTTGTTTCTTTCAGAGACGAAGCTCTTCGTACAAGAATGTCTTTGAAAGCTCTGGCCAGGGATGTCTTGAGGTAAGGGTTGCCCAAAAGAGGAGGGGAAACAACTCGCATTATCCCCGGCATACACACGTCGTATGAGCAATATGTTATGGAAACAGACAGCCAGTCAGGCAAACTCACAGACAGGCACACAGGCAGGTTCATAGACAGGCATTTAGGCAGACAGACAGACATACATACATACATACAGACAGACAGACAGACAACAGTCGTAAATGAAAGTCCGTGTCTCCTCCTGACAATGAGATTTGTACAAAGGGGTGGAGAAAGCTGTTATATCTTTTAATATCCAGTCACTGAAATGGATTACACAGACTGGTCAATCCTGTCCCATCTCTCGCAGTACCCCTTCTTGTTGTCGTCTTGAAACAAATCTGCTTTAGGAGGATCAGGTTCTGTTTTTTTTTTTCTTATCGATTTTTTTTTTCAGACATAGAAACAGTCACAGTTTGAAATGTCACCACCTAGGAGACCATGCATACACGTAATATACTTGCTCTTAGTTGTAACTAACATACATGAAACACGATGGAATAGAGAGGTAAAGAAAAGGAGAGAGGGGAGAAATGGGAATTGAGGGATGGCAGGACGGATCGATAGAGAGAAAGATGGGTGGAAGAGGGGAGGGAGCGATATCCTTTTTGAATTAGGAGCATCCAGAGCATACAGCTGGATATAACAGAAACAATGGGTGGATGCCCCTTTCTAAAGTGAATGAATGGATGGATGGATGGATGGATGGATGGATGGGTGGATGGGTGGATGGATCGATTGATGGATGGATAGATGGATGGATGGGTGAATGGATGGATGGATGGATGGATGGTGGATGGATGGATGGATGGATGGAGGAAGGGAGGGAGGGAGGGAGGGATAGCTGAAAGGGTATTGGAGAGAAGGATGGATGCATGGAAGGATGGGTGAATGCAAGAGGAAGAAAGACGGAAGAAAGGAGAAATAAAGGACAAAGGATTGTAGAAGATAAGAAAGATGGATGGAAGGAGGAACAGTTTGAGGGTTTGAATGAGTATGTGGACGGAAGGTGGAGACAAGGAAAGAGAGAAGTATGGACGTTTTGGGTGCAGGGACGAGAGGAGGGGCGGGGCGGCGGGGAGGGGGGGGGGAGAGAATGAATACTTTGAGTGATCTAGGTGGTTTGGATGGGGGAATGGATAGATGGGTGAAGAGAGAATCCAAGACTGAATTCCTTGCCGATTGATCAAGTTCGTACTCTTGAAAGCAGCAAGTACCCACCACTGTCCTTTACTGTCGATTCAAGATCTGAGTTTTGCATAGTGTGCGTGTACTTTGTTCTGTCTCTCTCACTACTTTCAGAAAAATTCACCCTCTATCTATCCTTAATCTAATGGCTGCGGAACTTGAGTCATGCAATGACTTCTATGAAAACTAAAGATTATACGTGGTTCTATTTTTATTTTATTTTTTTTCAGCAGGGCACACAGAGAACAGCCAAATTAATGGTTGGTCCCACACTGAAGTCTAAGAACAAGAATTGATCCAGGTTTGACTTCTTTCCAAATACATACACACGCACACACAAAAAAGACTACGTTGGTCAAAGAATCCTGTTAGAAAATCAATTGGTGTTCACTGTTTTAAAGAGGGAGGGAGGGAGGAAGGGAAGGAGAAGAACAGAAAATCGTTTAGTCATTTTGATTAAAACATATTACAAGAAAAGGTATGTTTTAAGATAAAAGAAAGAAACAGTGAGCTTAGGGAGAAAAAAAAAATAAAAGTGAAATTTTAGAAGTCACATCAAATTTAGGTTTTAACGACAAATCCTTATGAAACATGTTAATATTGTAGTGTGGACAGTAAATTGTCCCAAACTACAATTCAACCATCTTCCGAATACTAGGACCTTGCTTTAGAAAGTCTATCATCAACAAGAGCAGTAAGAGAAAAGATGTCACTAGCTGAGAGAACTAGAAAACCTTGAAGTTCCTACTAGAATGCCTGGATGAAAAATTAATAGAAAATATTACTATTTCAAAATGAAATTTTGCGTGTTCCATGACCTTACGTTATGGACTAAAAACAAAATGACTAATCTTTACTCATATTATAATCTGCTTGTAATAACAGTTATGTACTGTAGTGTCTCAAGTTAATCTGACACCAGCTCATTTGAGTCAAATCTAATGGTTCAGTCTCTGGTTTATATTACCCGTTTCAAGAACCCGAGCCATGATCAAATCACAAGGTTAAAGTACAAGCCGGTGTTTTGTAACCAAAGGAAAGATTAATCCACCACGACATTTTGAGAAAACGAGTTTTCCAGTCCAGATCAATACAATATGTCTCTACTTCTCATTCGCGACTTCCAGGTGGTTAGAAATTGGGACGGGACAGGAAAATACACCAAAGGGTTTGTATTCAATATATTTATTATTGTCCTGTGACTTTTTGAAAATAGAATTTTTGGCTCAAAATAATCACATTTATCTAAGTCCCTTCCTCATCTTATCTATTTGACCCAAGGACTCATCATAAGGAAAAAGCCGAATGCCTTCTTTTGATCTTGGTAGTAAGAAAACTACTATACTACATAATATTCAAACGCTACTTTCTCCTACAAGGTAAAGGGGCTATTAAGTTCTATAAGACCCAGGAGCTATTATGTTCTATAAGGTCTAGAGGCTATTATGTTCTAGAGCGTCTAAAGAGGAGACCTGTACTGTAACATCGATCCGCCCCAGCCCACGGCTAATAGGCGACAAGTAATAGCATCAGTTGTCCACTGGTCGGGTGAAAAGTCCTCCAAAGGCTGAGCACTGCCTGGCATCGGACGCTCGCTGCGAGAGGCATTCAGTCTAAGACGTTCTACCATTATGACTCGCTACTAACAACAATTAACGAAGAGGCGACTTGTGGAACGATACCTTTTCTCACTCCTCTTCTTTTCTTTTGTACTTAATTTACGAAAAGTTGACGGAGAAAACAATACTACTTGTCTAGCAGGGCGAAGGTGCCTGCTCGAAGATGAAAATTAGAAACTTGAGCATTTTTTTTTTTTTCATAAATAATAATTGTTTCAGCTGCAATCTTTAAGCTGTCGTTAGTTTTATTATTGAATTCATATAAGCCTGTTAGAGTCAACTAGTGTTAGATGTTTTGCATTGCATAGTAATCTTAAGCTGTATTTGTCCTTGGGCCAGTGGCATAGCTATACACATAGTTGGTATAATCTGGAAAGACGAAATCCAAACCGATGAGATCAATTCTCAGACGATTTCTTAGAATTCAAGGGTTCCCAAAACGGAAAAAAGGAGTCAGGTTCTTTGAAGATTCAGTTCGAATCCTAGTCAAAGAGTAGGTTACAATACACAAAATCCTCTCATGGCACTAAGAACGATAATATTGTAAATGTATTTGCTACTCGTATTACCGATGCGTTAATCTGTCGGTCAACCTAAGCTTCAAAATTCCGTATAAAAACTTTATTAGAACTTCTTTCCTTACTTACTTCTGTAACCCCTGTATCTGAACTATATGTATATTTTGCTCACGAACCAGTTCCATCAATTGAGTATTATTTCAACATAGGGTACCATAGCAGTATAGATGGTGGAGAAAAAGAAACTTTGTGGTTGGAGTTTGGAATTCAGAAAGTTCTATGCTTAAAATGTCAGTCGGATTTGCTATGGCGTTAGGGTGTCTATCATACATTTATATTTAAGAAATGATTTTTTTTATTTTTTGTATATATTGCTTTTAGGTGATCGTATTAACGAATATCTTTTAACAATATGTACGGCTGAAGCAGAATTCCAGTTCACAGAATAAGAATACGTCGGCCCCTGATACATGTGAGGCTAGTGGTATCGACTTTCTACTTGTGTTAATGCTGTGTCTCAGGCATGGATGGGATTTGAGGTACAGAGGAGAGAGAGGTCTAAATAATGTGGAAATCAAGGGTCTGAGATAAAACATCCAGACCAATCAATGGCATTCATTTTGAGGAGATATGATATTAACTCAGCGAAACCCTGTTCAAGATAATTACTAGTCACTTACATCCAGGATGAAGGCTTATTATAAGATAAAAGAAATTATTTCTACGGTGCTTTTACCGGTACCCGGTTCTGTAAAATAAGTACATATGCACGCCTGATCCCAATATTTTGCTCAAATCCGTCAGGTAGTAAATTTCAGCTTTTGCAAATGCAAGAGGCCAGTTAGCCCTTTCATTATTACTTATCTTTCAGTAATATCTGGTTTCGCATCATATTGATGAAACCCTTTGAACTAGGTTTTTGGTTGTCTATTATTATCCCCCCCCCCCCTCTTTTTTCCTTTTTATACATATAGAGCATATAAACAAACTGTGGGGAATTTACCATGTTTTTTTTGCATTCAAATTATGAGCCGAAATAAATGAAACTGAAATAAAATAAGTGTTCATAATGAGTTCTATCTAAAATGATTGAAGTAGGATAAGAGTCGCGATCACAAAAAGCCGCCAAAGAGCTCTGAGCTGATCGGTATTATCGAAAGAAACTGAAAAGAATAATACAACTTCTCTGCTCATCTCAGATGCTCATACTTCTGTCACAGCAAACCCATATGTTAGAGAGATGAACAAAGGACCGGAGAAGGGGTGAGGAAAAGGGGGATAAGGGGAACAGATAACTGAATCCAGAGAAGAGTTCAGAACTTAAATTTCAAAGGGAGAGGCGAGAGACATCCAAAATGTGGAAATGAAGAGGGAGTGAAAGGGAGAGAAGGAGGAATTATAAAATTAACAAAAATGAAAAGAACGAGAGAAAGAGAGAGAGAGAGAGAGAAAGAGTGGAAAGAGGCAGGCAGAGAGAAGAGAAAAGGTGTTGCCGTCATACAGAATACAGAGAAAAGAAAAGAGAGACTGAAATTAGGGAGGCTATAAGAAGAAAAAAAACTTTAAACAGGAGAGAGAGAGAGAGACAGAGAGAGAAACGACAGCGAAAGAGATAGGGAGAGGGAAGCAGTGGAAGGCCTAGAGATAGAGCAGGGGTGGGGGGGGGGAGGGAGAGAGAGAGAAAGATAGGGAGAGGGAAGTATTGGATGGTTTAGAGGTAGAGCACGGGGGGGGGAGGGAGGGAGAGACAGAAAATAGACACTGAAACAAAACACTCATTTTTAAATCGACTAACCGAACAATTAAGGTCAATGATGGACACACAGACCCACAACAGATTGAGAAGAAAAGAACAGTGAGGGGTTGGAGTGGTAAGCAAAATAGATGTGTGGATAAAAGGAAAGAAGGTAAAGATGTACAAGTGAGCGTAATTCTTATTTATATATAGCGAGTTATGAGAATTATAAAATCATAAGGCAAAAGTTGGCCGCCGATTCCTAATCTAGAAACATGTCACGACAAGGTCTTTCAATAGAAATGTAGGAATTTGATATTTACCAATCTTGGACTGTGTGAAACTATGTATCAACAAGAAAGAAAACGCCACCAAACGGAGATCGGAATTCCGTGGCCATATTGCTAGTCCTACTGCTATAAAATTATATTCATACAAAGAATTATCTGGCGCGGGTGGACAAAATGAAATGAAATATTCATGACATGCATATGATGAATACCCGTACTTGAAATAACATGGGGAGGATTGACAGAGGAGACCAAAGGCAATAGTACGTGACATAATAAGGAGCTTTTGCTAGAGTAGACAGTGGCAGGAAGAACGTGATGGACAGACAGACAGACAGACAGACAGATAGACAGACAGGCAGACAGACAGACAGAACAGGGACAAGTATTAAGTGTGTGTGAGAGAATGAGAGAAATGAGAGTTACAGAGAGTGAGAAGGAGAGAGGGAGAATAAAAGAAAACGAAGCAATGAAAGAGAGATAGCTAGACAGCAGATAGCCAGGGTGAGATAGTGAGACCGACAGATGGAGAATGAAAGTATGAGAGTGGGAAAGAGTGTGTGACAGAGAGACAGATACAGGATGAAAGAGTAAGAGGAACAGACTCACGGTGAGATAGGAGAGCGAGCCTGTTAGAAATGTCCAGGTTAATGGCAGATGACAAAATATTAATGTAATTTTGAAACCTAAACAACTGTAAAGGCCTAATTCGACATTTGTGTCTTCTTAGTAAAAATTTAGTCATCGAATTAGGATCCTTGCAAAGAAACGACTGAAAACATTTTCACGGGGTAATCTGGAGAGTTCACCACTCCAATCTTACCGGCCTCTTCACATGAGCGCAAATTGTTAAGTGTTCATATTGTACCTCTATTATTTTGGTAAGTTTTCATAAATTTTGATATAAACAACATCTAATTATGTATGTAGATCGAAAGTAGATTTCATTCTTACCCAAGACCACTGCATTATTACTGCTTTTCTACTTCTCATTTTGAATCAAGACAGGGAAATTAAATACTTTGTCGACCTGCACTACGACCAGTTCCATACATTTTACCAATGCACGTCCAATTCCACGTTCTTTCTGCTAATCTATATCACTGCAGCCAGATCAAATAGTTTGTCGATCAGCAGCCATTGCCAGGCATTCACCGAAAACACACCCAGTCACAAACCAAAGCTGGAGCTAATCCCACACAGTCATTAGAGTCTCAACCACAAACACAGCTAATGAAGTCTTTCTTGTCAGAATACCCTTTCCTTGAGAAACATCCGTTTGAGAAAATTGAAATTTGATTTGCGATTTCTCTTTGATAATAACATAGTGGATGAATCATAGTTTAGAGAGAATGTTGCGAAGCAATAATTATGTTATGGAAAGTTTTCAGGAAAAAATATATCTAAATATATCTAGACAGAGATGTTTGCTTGAATTTGAAATTAATGGCACATTAGCATGATCACTACTATGCCGCATCTAATACGATGGAATACGTCCGAGTTTAAAGGCATATCAAAGTATGTATATAAATTGGAGACTCAAAGATTATAAAAGAAAGCTATAAAAAAGATTTTTTTAAAGAATGCAATTTGCCGTGTAATCCGCGAAATGTTCATAATCATACTTTCGTGTTCAGATTCTAAAAGATACAAGTACTTAACGAAAGAAATGCCTGATCGTTTGTGGCCGTCTTTTTTTTTTTTTTTAACAGAAGCTTCATGAATTACTTCGAGCGTGTCTGGGGTCAGTGCAATTTAAGAATGTGTGAGCGACTATCTGAGAGAAACAATTCAACTTTAATGAACATGGCGTTGTGTCAAAGTACTTTTGACGTGCAGTTTTGCAGGTGGTGAGAAAACCGGTGTGTTATTATATTAATAAGTGGTAACTGTGGTAAAACTGAACGGCGCAGTTAATGCCTGAACCTGCTACAGACCCCTGCACGTGCATGGTCGTTCCAGATAATAATTTGTTGTGGATGGAAGGATTTGGCAGCCATGAGATTGATATTATAGCAGCACATTTTGGACGTTTGTACACTGATAGTGGAATTCGGAAATAAGTGAACAAAGTGTCCGTGATTATCGGTATTTTAGTGCTCCGTAAATAAGCCAGCAAGACGCTCAGAGGGTGGATAGACGGACTGATGGATGGATGGATGGATGGATGGATGGATGGATGGATGGATGTATGGATGGATGGATGGATGGATGGATCGATAGGTGGCTGGATGGAGGGATGGATGAATGGATGGAGGACGAATGAAGAGACGAATGAAGAGAATGCTAGACTGAGAGGAGGTGACATAAAAAAAAGGGTCGACACAGATGGATAGGTAGAGAAACAGATGGATGTAATAACGACAGCCGGTGAACATAGGTTCAAGTGAACAAAAAAAAAAAAAAAAAACTGCCATATTCCTGATCCTGAAGAAATCTGTTGCTGGGCTCGCATCATGATCGATAATTAGAAAGAATAAAGTTCATAACTGCCACGTGATGGCAGAATTCGATGAAATACATTAATGTCTTTTGTTTCCCTAATTTATAACCTTTTCGACATGCCAAATGATTTGATGAAATCATCATCGTTGAAAAATTCGCACAGTTGCATCTGATTATTCATCAGCTTATGATCTGCCAAGATAAATCATCGCCAGAAGAACACCGAAAGCCGTAAAGAGAACCTTACGGATCATATGTATCTTGTCAACAATTTTTTTTGTAACCGAACACATGGGAGTAATAATGATAAATCTTCACATTTCCTTTTCGTGCGCAATGTAGTGTTATCTATCCTCGTGTTTGAAATGAAGGTCTGGATCTCTAGAAAAGCAATGGCTTCACGAAATGGTTCAGCGGATAGATTCCTCCGGGCACAATTTTCTATAGCTGTCTTCAGCAGGACCAAATAAGATAAGAAAACAAACAAACAAACAAACAAACAAAAACAAGTAAACAAAAAAAAGGTACACTGAATGATGATAACGTCTTCCCTTCCGTTTTTGTTTGTCTGTTTGTTTTTTCACTATTTGCTAAGGACAAGATCTCACTATATATATAAGTTTTACAAGAATGCGAGGAACCACAATGTTTCTCTTGGAGGTTTAAGCCCGTTTTCTCTCTTTCCTGTGAGTTTGTTCTTAGTAGGAAGCAGTCTAGTATTGTTTTATACAGCAAAATATCGTGGTTGGCAAATATAAACGCATATTCATACACAACGCATGCAAAGGACGGAAAAAATGTGTATCTGTAAACACGCTCTCCTCAGTCAAATGAAGTGATTCTTTGGTTATTCGTTTCGTGACTTTCCGTCTAATATTTTCTTTAGATACCGCTCTCAGTCATCTGGTTACATGAATCATATAAGATGCTACACGATTTAATCAGACTCTCGTCAAATTTTGAGCATATGGGGTTATTGTAAAGATTATTCCCTTCTCTTTCAGTGTGTGAAAAAAAAAATGATTGTTCTACCTTGAGATATTGGCAATTAAAGACGATTGGGTGACCTATTGCTGCAGCTGAATTTATTGAGAAAATGGCCGATATCTTTTGTAAATCCATATTAATCTTTGTTAGGCCATACTTCCAAATGTACAATTTTGGGGCTTTTACTCGATCTATTTCAGTAAACAGAACTCTGAAACGCATTTTTAGATTGATAGAAAGGGTTTGATAGATTAGAAGGTTTTGGTGAAAAAAAAAAAGAAAAAATGCATTAAAAATTCATTCCCTGTTGAAAATCACGTGATTTCTCTGACCGGCTGTTTGGCGAGCGCCTGATTTCATTGTCGCGTCTCATACTGTGAAAGAAGTCACGATCCTTTAGCCCTCGTTTATAGTCATCATCACATTCAACATATTTTAAATTGAAGTATTCCTTTCTCTGCCTCACTGGAGGTTTTTAATTTATCTTTTTTGTTTTGTTTTCCGCACTGTGAACGTATATGAGTTAAAATACAAAGAAAACAAATATTGTTATCTCTTTAACATGTTTAAGGAATACTTGTTTGTTTGTTTGTGTTGGAGTTTGATGGCTCATCGGCATGATCACGGCTATACTGTGCCAAATAAGGTCATCTACGTTTACACGTTAAGAAGAAGAGAGAAGAGAAAGCTGGACAGAAGTAAGAGAGGAGCAAGGAACGAGATAAGATGTCGCCCCCGGAGCGTCGAGGATGGCATTCCACATGAGAAACATCCGACCGATGGCGGGCCTTTACCGCCTGCAGGTGGAAGGGAAGAATCCGGACATCTCTCTCTCTGTTTTTCTCTTTATATTCACACACACACACACACACACACACACACACACACACACACACACACACACACACACACACACACACACAC